>JARQOD010000312.1:0-74798 GCA_033576555.1 Oophaga sylvatica
TCTGTCTGGGATGATTTAGAGAATCCTGCTTTGAGCAGGGGGTTGGACCAGATGGCCCAGGAGGTCCCTTCCAACTCTACCATTCTATGATTCTATGAAAGTCCCTGCAGGCGTTGAGCCAAATCCTGAACCGACACCATGATGGAAACAGAAAATCTTCCTTAGTGATTTTTTTTTTCTTTTGGGCTGGACTTACTGTTATGATCTGCTACAAGCACTAAGGAAAGATGGGAATTCTGTTCCTACAATAGAACTAAGCTGAATCCCTACGATGTAACGGGGAACCTGATCCTGCGACCAGACCCGCTAAAGTCCTCAGCTAGTCTGAACGAAGACCTATAGTTGCGAGGGAGGAATCCCTACAAGGTCTAGGGGCTGGGAGAAAAGGTGGACACCTCCTAACAGAAATTGTAGCAGGGAAAAATAAAACAGAAAACAAATTACTTAGAGATCCTAAGATCAAGCAAAACTGACTGAGTAAGGCACCTAAGCACCCGGCTAGCTTAAGAGTAGGTAATACAATGAAGTCCAGCAAAGCCAGAAGGGCGGAGCCAGACTAAATAGGGAAAAAAGGTCATATGACCAGCAAACTGAAACAAAACCTAACAAGAGGGTTCTAACAGTTGTGCTGTCAGTTTAGGGGTCTGCAATTCGCTAGTTACCAACCTCTCTGGGTGTCTGGTTGCCTATGCTATTTTTGCTGCTGTCCTCCTCAGCTACCAAATCATAACAGAATCACCAGCCAAACCGTAATCCTAGGATACTCAAAAGAAGGAAAGAATTGTACAAAAAAAAAAAAGAGATTTCAGAATTTTTTATTTATTTTTTCCTCTTTTTCTCTGGGGGCCGTAGGAGGATTTTTTTTTTGTCAATGGAGATTGTGCAGTTTTCTGGTCGTGTTGAGCGGCTCGCTACTGAAGTCCGGGGAATTTCTGCCTATCTCACTCAGTTTTCTGCTGTGGAACCTAGGATCCCTCTTCCTGATTTATTTTCTGGGGATTGGTCTAAATTTTTGAACTTTAAGAATAATTGTAAGTTGTTTTTTGCCTTGAAACCTAAGTCTTCGGTGAACGCAGCGCAGCAGGTTCAAATTGTCATCTCCCTGTTGTGCGGCGACCTTTAAGACTGGGCCTTTTCCCTGACACCTGGGGATCCTGTTTTGGCTAATGTTGATGTGTTTTTTCAGGCTCTGGGGTTGTTGTATGATGAACTTAATGTTATTGATCATGCTGAGAAGACCTTGTTGGCATTGAACCAGGGTCAGGAAGCCGCAGAGCTATATTGTCAGAAATTCCGAAAGTGGACAGTCCTTAGTAAATAGAAGGATGATGCCCTGGCAGCTCTTTTTCGGAAGGGTCTGGCAGAGACCGTAAAAGATGTTATGGTGGATTTCTTGTCCCCTCTGGTCTCAATGACTCTATGTCATTGGCTATTCAAATTGACAGACGCTTGCGTGAACGTAAAACTATGCGAGAGTTGGTGATGCCTTGCGAGCAAACCTCTGAGCCTATGCAGTGTGATGGAGTTGTTTCTGGGGCTCAACGTCGAGAGTTTCAAAAGCGTAATAAGTTGTGCTTCTATTGTGGGGACGCTTCTCATACTATTTCCGTCTGCCCTAAGCGGGGAGGACGTTTTGCGCGCTCATTTGTTTTGGGTAATGTTCAGACTAAATTTCTCTTGACTGTTACCTTGATCTGCCCCGTGTCCACATTTTCTGCTCAGGCTTTTGTTGATTCAGGAGCAGCCCTAAACCTGATGGATTTTGATTTTGCCAAACGTTGTGGTTTTCTCATGGTACCCCTGCGGAGGTCTATTCCTTTGCTGGGCATATAAGTTATTTTCTGCCTTACTTCTGTGGTTTTGCTTTTCTTTGTTTTTGCTGCCCTCCTGAGTGAGGTCAGCCGGGTTCCCCTGCTGGGGCCTGCGCTGGTCTCTGTTTCTCATTTATTTCTGTTCATTTGCTCTGTCCCTGTTATTTCAGTGGCTGCTGGGTTGCTGCATGTTCACACCAGAGTTCTGATTTAGCGGGGGCGAGATTGTGTGGTCTCAGCATTTTTGGAATCAGAAGTGTTGGAATTTTTCCTAGGGTTTTGCTGGGTTGCAGACAGTATTCTTTCCTGTCCTATCTAGATAGTTTTTGGCCCCAGCATTTGCTTACTCTATTTTCTACCTGCGTTTGTATTTCATCTTGTCTAACCGCCATTATATGTGTGGGGCTACCTATTCCTTTGGGGTACTACTCCGGGGCAGTTAGCTTTCCCCTTTCTATCTTTAGGCGTAGCTAACACTCCGGCTGTGTCGAGGCGTCTAGGTCACCGTAGGTACGTCCCATGGCTGCTTCTAGTTGTGCGGTTAGTTTAGGGGTCTGCAACCCATTAGTTCCCAACCTCTCTGGGTGTTCGGCTGCCTTGGCTGTTTTTGCTTCTGTCCTCCTCGGCTACCAATTCATAACAGCGTACACTGGCCAAACTTTCAGCACGCACAGATATGAGCTGGCATGGAGATACCACACCGAAACATGTGTGACCTCTATTTTTTTTATTTTTTGGCTAAATACTGATGTATATAAGTACAGTCACACCCAGGCCAAAGAAAGAAAAGTGGCATACACTGGCCAAACTTTCCGCACGCACAGATATGAGCTGGCACGGAGATAACACACCGAAACATGTGTGACTTGTATTTTATTAATTTTATGGCTAAATAATGGTGTATATAAGTGCAGTCACACCCAGGTCAAAAAAAGAAAACTGGCGTACACTGGCCAAACTTTCAGCACGCACAGATATGAGCTGGCACAGAGATACCACACCGAAACATGTGTGACTTGTATTTTTTTATTTTTTGGCTAAATACTGGTGTATCTAAGTACAGTCACACCCTGGCCAAAAAAAGAAAAGTGGCATACACTGGCCAAACTTTCAGCACGCACATATATGAGCTGGCACGGAGATAACACACCGAAACATGTGTGACCTGCATTTTTTTTTAATTTTTGGTTAAATAATGGTGTATATAAGTACAGTCACACCCAGGCCAAAAAATGAAAAGTGGCGTACACTGGCCAAACTTTCAGCACGCACAGATATGAGCTGGCACGGAGATACCACACTGAAACATGTGTGGCCTGGTTTTTTTTGTTGCTAAATACTGGTGTATATAAGTAGAGCACACCCAGGCCAAAAAACGAAAAGTGATGCACACTGGCCAAACTTTGAGCACGCACAAACATGAGGTGGCACGGAGATACCACACTGTAAAATGTGTGGCCTGTATTCCATTTACACCTGGGGCTAGCTATATACGGCCAATATGTCATACAGGTAGCAGCAACACCAGCACACAGGAAGGGAATGGAGCCTCTTGATGTATGCAATGATCTATATACACACATACAGTGCCTGCAGGCCTTGCACTGATATGTATAAAGCGAAGTACACTTCCCTGCCTACCTAACACTGGAACCTATATACTCTGGAATTAGTCCTTAGAGGGACTGTTGGTTTATCTGGATTTGAGAAGTTTAGGATGGTAGACCTCAAACTGACTAAGAAATCGCCAAATCTGACCCTATCTCGGCAGCAGCTCTCCCTACACTATCTCAATCCGGAGCTGAATGCGGCGAGCAGGGCGGCGTCCGGTCTCTTATACCCTTGATAATGTTGTACAGCCAGTCAATCACTGCACGACCACAACAAAGATGGCTGGGGTGTTTCATTGCCTGGCAGACGATCCCTGCATTATGATTGGGTGCATACCCAAGTTCCCGCCGAGTAATCCCAGATATGCTCTGTGCTCGCCGAGTACACCATGTAACATGATAATCGGGCGAGTAACGAGTAGTGGTGAGTATGTTCGCTCATCACTAATGGTAATACATTTAAGATGTAAGCAGTACCAATTGCGTATACAGTGGTGGAATGGTGGAATGGTGCAAAAGAGAGGCGCCCATGTACGTGACGGAGTGGGAAATAGGCCTAGCCTCAAAGAGTCAGGGTTGAGGAGCAGATCCCCCCCGCCGCAATGAGTGGGCAAACGATGGCCCCCCGAGATAAGGGCCAGTGACAAGAATCATCCCTCCGGGGTTAGGGGCTGAGGTGCACTCAACCACTCAGACGCAGAAACGTAGGCCGCGGCCGTCCTCGGAACGCTGGATCCTTCTGGGGGGACGCCTGCGCAGTCGACTGGTAGATCGAGCTACGGCTCGTTATCGGTTTCCGGCAACGGTTCCACCAGGGCGGACGCCAGTCCCAGTCCTCGCAACCCTAACAACAAAGGTTTACGGTCTACAGAGTTCCCCTGCCTGACGTCGGCCCGATGATTCCGCCTCCAAAGAACGTTGAGATGATGGCTCCGCTGATTGTTCCCGCTGCAGAGGACGTCGGAGCACCGACTACACACTCAAGGGTTTCGGTCCTCGGGACGTTGTTGACTCTGGCAGCTGCTGACTTTGCGCTGAAGAACTCTCCGGGACCTGGTAAGTGGGGTACTCTTCGATTTCTTCCCACTGTCTGGCGAGCCGGGCTCCTCCTTCTAGCCTCCACCCATTTCCAGGCTCACTTCCGACAACTCCACCCATTTACGGTTATTCTGAAGGGGGAGGCGGGTCTTCTTCTCTTCTTCATCCGCACCCACCAGGGACGGACTGGGGCATACTGACAGGCAGGTTTTGGCGCCAAAGAGCAGTAGCAATGCCCACGAAGGATGTGATCCTCGTTGTTTTCCTCAACGTCACCGTTTCTCGCCTTCTTCATGGCCGACATCTTGACCACAACAACATCAGGTTTTTGTACAGAATCTGTCAATTCCATGTTACAAGTCAAATCTGATAGTTCATCACATTTTCCTTCTCCAGCCTTGCTGGCTACAGTAGTCACTTTCTCATCACTTTCAACTTCACTTTTCTTCGGGGCATCCTCGCCATGCTGACTACGCAAAGTGTAAGCGCCTTCCAGGGCTGTAGTCGTGATCACGGACACTACGATGTCGGTGTCCTGACCGTCCCCTACAGAAACATAACGTCCATTGCTGTGCGTACCTGTATCTCCAGGTTCAGGTCCCTTTAAGTCCATTGCAACTGGAACGGTTTTCTTTACTATAAACTTTGCACAGCATATCCACAGTTGTTACGTTTCGGGTTACATATTCTTCCATACAGGATTCCTCAACTTTCCCTACACTGCTGACACTTCCTTGCAGTATGCGCCCGGACCGGACTCAGCTTCCTCCCAGCTCAACCTCGTCACAATGACAATTCCCTCTGCCTGCTTCATCCCAGGATAGAGATCATCAGTCACTAAGTTAGGCTGCCACTGACAAAGTATCTGACCTGTCCTACTGTTCCTGTCACGAGCGCTTCAGAGGTGACAGGCTATCATCCTTTGTCAGGCTTCAGAAGGTCTGAGTGCCTGTCCATACAGACTGCTCCCTGAACCACCTGATTCTACGACCCAGCGTCGACCTCCTCCTGTTCAGTGAGTTTGGATCTATTTAGTTAGTGGCTCAGCTGTGACCCACTGCGGGTATAACTTCATTTCCACTTGTGCCTGCTAGAGTGTTGGACCTTTTCAGAGTGCTTCAGTTTGGTGTCTGGAATCTCTCATCTGGTATCCGTATCTGGCGATTCAGCTAAGTGTTCCCCTGTTTGTCGTACCTTACCGTCTTTAATTTAGCGGAGACTGCCTAGCGCGCATCTCCCTCCAGCTCCCTATTCAGGACCTAGGCCTCAGGGACATTCAGGGCTTCAGGTTACTGCTCGGTGATTGGTGAGGAACCAATATAGGGAAACGGTAGGAGTTCCAGGGAGAGATTAGATCTAGCCTAGGGGTCTCCAAATCCATTCCTTAGTGTCTGGGCCCCCTTCCCCATTTCCCTTTGTGTTACACTTGATTTTCCCACACTGTGCGTGACAATTCCTTAGGAAGCTTCAGTGTTCCTTTCTTTCTCACTCACTGAATCTGAACGTTCCTCGTCCGTTCCAACTCCAGACCTCAGGGCGTCCGCCCAGGCCATCATTTTCCACAACTTCTGCATCTTCTGTCCCAGTGTCCTTCCCTTCTTTAACTGTGGATACCTGGGACTAACACTTGCTAAAAGTTACGAGGCTGTTGAGCCATCCTGGACCTAGAGCCCGTGTGGACACTAAGGGCACCCTGGCCCCATCTGAACTAATTTCCCTTCTTCTCTATCCTTAACTCCCGGCAGCTCCTCCTATTATATTAACCCTACACTAAACATATCTACTGACTACAACTAGTGTGTGCTAGGATGCCCCCCATCTAGTGGCCATTCCCACGCATTAAACTTCCCCTATACTTATATTGTGCAAAGCAATGAGCATATAACATTAATGGTAATACATTTAAGATGTGGCAGTACCAATTGCGTATACAGTGGTAATCCACTAGAAGAGTAGCAGTACCACAAATAACATATTTACATACAACAAGCAACAACATTTCTCTGTCACCCTTGCATCGTCAACCTATGACTTTAGCCCATAGAGGCTAATTTTTACAAACCCCTATGCCACATTGTTGCAGTGGACAAACCAGGACAGTATTGCTACTCCAGCCTAACTACTATTTGTGATTGGAGGCCCTTGGGATGGTGACTTCCTGCATCAACCATGACTCAGCGCATAGGGCTAATATTTACAAACCCTATGCACATTGTGCAGTGGACAAACCAGGACAGTATTGCTACTCCAGCCTAACTACTATTTGTGATTAAAGGCCCTTGGGATGGTGTCTTCCTGCGTCAACCATGACTCAGTCCATAGGGCTAATTTTTACAAACCCTATGCACATTGTGCAGTGGACAAACCAGGACAGTATTCCTACTCCAGCCTAACTACTATTTGTGATTGGAGGCCCTTAGGATGGTGACTTCCTGCATCAATCATGACTCAGCGCATAGGGCTAATATTTACAAACCCTATGCACATTGTGCAGTGGACAAACCAGGACAGTATTGCTACTCCAGCCTAACTACTATTTGTGATTAAAGGCCCTTGGGATGGTGTCTTCCTGCGTCAACCATGACTCAGTCCATAGGGCTAATTTTTACAAACCCTATGCACATTGTGCAGTGGACAAACCAGGACAGTATTCCTACTCCAGCCTAACTACTATTTGTGATTGGAGGCCCTTGGGATGGTGGCTTCCTGCGTCAACCTTGGCTCAACCCATAGGACTAATTTTTACAAACCCTATGCACATTGTGCAGTGGACAAATCTTGAATGTAGAGTGGTCCTACAAACTAATATTTGTTATTGGAGGTCCTTGTGACAGGTTGTCCCACATTGTGACTGAAATAGGAGATACATAGTCAATAGAAATCTAGGTTTGGTAGTTGTTCTTGTGTATCTGTAAAAGTGGCTTAATACTGCGACAAACTTATTACCAGAAACCATATGTGAATCAAAATGCATGCATTTATATTCTCCAGGCTCTTCCCATTCTGTTTCATCACTTTCCCATCCATTTTAGCCTTTTTCTCAGGCTCTCAGACCCCTTTGTAGGGTCCAGCAGAAAATTACTCTCGTTTACCATTGACTTGCAATTGTGCTTCTATCTTCAACAGGAAAAGAGTTTTCATCATAAAAAAGTAATTTTATTGAACAACATTTAAAATAAATTTTAAAATGACTACATATACAAATGGGGACCACAAATGCAACAGAAATGTGTAAAATCAGACCTAATAAGGGTAATCTATGCCAAGATCATTAAAGGGGCCAGGTGATAATGTAGGGAGAAAAAGGCTGCTTAAGTGCGATATATCTAGCTGCTAATAATGCAGCATAAGAATATCTTCCTAAATAACACCCCCAGTTAGTTATGAATTACATATCCAGCTCACATCCATTAGCCAAGTGGCTTGTAAAATTTGTGTAGCCAAAGAAAGTGCATTGTGCTTAGCAAAAAAGTGCTCTATGCAAATGCCTGTAAACTGTGCATTGGACATATAGCAAATATTAAGTAGCGCTCAAAAAAAATGAATTTAGGCTGGGAAAGTATTCCCATACCTCTAAATAGGCTGTTGCACCCCGTGACGCGCGTTTTCACAGCTAGTTCTTCTCAGAGGGGACCGTGTATAGTATGCAATTTTAAATTTATTTTAAATGATTGCTTCATATAAATACTTTTTTATATGAAAAACTTATTTCCTTGTTTGAAGTATATTGTGAAGTGCTTTTTTGTAGGCTTTTTTTAATAATGTAATATTTGTGCTCATCTATTCAGAGCTAATACACGGATTTTTAACAAGTATCGTTTACAAGTATAGCGTTACAAATATTACGGTACTTGTTCAACACTATCATTACACAAGAACCACAGAATCGATTATTTCTATCACACAGATATAATTTTAATCAGTATTACAGCAGTAAGAATAGCGTGTCTGTAGTTTACATAGAAAAATCTTGCTGACAGGTTATCTTTATGAATGGAGTCACGGAGTAAGATGCCACCTAATCATTAAAAAGTGCACACCATTAATTAAATTTAGGAACACTTACAAGTGCCCTGTCTGGCAGAAATGTATATACACACAATTGTCACATGCACTCATGACTTAGGTACATACCAGCCTGTCTCCTCTTTATCTCCGAGTTCCTGCAGTTGAGAGACCTTTGGTGACATCATGGCCATATGATTGTGAGTCACCAAAAGTTTCTCAAGAAGGTTAATCTAGAATGGATAATGCTGGGGGCCCCTAAGAGAATGGGGGCCCTGAAAAATTGCCCATTTGCCCCTATTTACACTTAACGTGGGGTATGCATACCAGTCTGTTTCCTGTTCAGTTTTATAGCTTCCCGCAGTTAAGAGACCTTTGTTGACTTCATGGTCACATGACTGTGAAATCACCAAAGTTCCTCAAGCAGGCTTAACTTTGAAGTGAAAATGCTGGGAACCTCTAAAAGAGTAGGGTCCCTTTGCAATTGCCCGGTTTGATTTCATCTAATGCCGGCCCTCACTGAATATAGGGCTTTTTTCCCTGTAGGGCTTATATTTCAGGCACACTGCAAAAATCCCGTAAAATCATGATAGAGCTTATGTGACAACACAGCGTTAACCTGGCCACTGGTGTGGGGTGAATTATTCTTAATTTTACCCGACGTACTGTTTCTTTGTTCAGTAAGTAAAGGGAAATGAACCATTTTTTCATGTGAGATTGTCTGTTGACCCTTGTATGTTAATTTGTGGAATGCCTGCTGATTATATATGGCATCAGCCCCCTTCAGTGTACTAGTCTGTACAACTTGGAGGACAAATATGAAATCTGATGGAACAATTGAACAATGACGGATTACCTCCTCCCATCTTCCCCCAATCCTGTGTGATAATTCCCTGAAATAAGAGCAGTGGGTTATAAAAAGGGCCCTGCTCCTCTCACCGATGTGATTCTACAGGACATTGGCCCAGGAACCACAACTCCAGCTCATGGACTACATATCTGCTCCATTGCCCATCTTTGAACCCATGAATATGTTTGTAGAACCCAGATTAGAACAATCAGGTCACCTGGCCACATACCTCCAGGTGTTTGGTCAGTTTCCTAAGCTTGCCACTACCTCCTCTCTGTGAGTGTCCGCCAAAAGCGAGGTGATACTGGTTCTGCTAGTTGGCCTTGATGCCCCAAAGTCACGGAGGTTCCAGCGCCATCTTGGTCAAGACAATTTTTTTTCTCTAAGAAGATGACGCCACCGACGCCTGTGCAGTAGCACCTATCAGCTGATAGATGCTACTCCGCAGGCCCCAGCAGCGTTATCTTGGAGGAGGCAATTTTTTTTCTCTAGCAAGATGGCGCCGCCGGCATAGTAGCAGCTATCAGATTGCCATTTTCAGACTGATTTTTTTTGTTTTATGAATTAATGTATACCATAAAAAAATAATCAACTGCACATTATACATGCGATGAGGCTGCAGCACGGGCGCCTGCCTGCAGAAGGTGATTTTTTAAAAATATATATAATATTCATTATGTATACTAGGGTGCAGGTCAGTGAGGGATCAGTGACCTGTCAGAAGCCATAATGATGAATACCTAATCAGTGCACAACATGAAGACCCCCCACAGACCCAACCTGGAGCACGAGCATATCATTAACTCAAAACTGATAATAAAGATTAAACAACAACCACAAGATGGATTTCATTAACCCAGGTATCATTTTAATCAGTATAATGGTGCCAACCTGACAGTGTCTGTAGGTTATTCAGCACAATCCTGCTAATGGGTTCCCTTTAACATTTAAATTGCAACATCAAAAAGGAAAGGTTGTGGAAATTTAGAAGTCACATGATAGATAAAAATGTTTATATGTGTGGAGACACAGCATTGTATCTTAATTAACCAGACGTCTATTTTTAGCAAGCCAGGAAGAATACACTGTCATCTATATGTTGACTTTTGAATTTATGTGTTTCTTTCTGCCTGGTCAAGAAAACTTGTGTAAGGGCCCCGCCTCACATAGTGACTCACCAGCGATCCGGACAACGATATGAACTTGTCAGGATCGCTGCTGAGTCGCTACATGATCACTGCTGAGCTGCCAAACAGGCAGATCTCAGCAGCGATCAGGACAGCGAGTACGCCGGTAACAAGCGACACACGTCGCTTAGTTACCGGCATACCAGCGCGCTAGTGCAGGGAGCTCGTAACCAAGGTACACATCGGGATTCCAGGCACCGCGTAGCGCCTGGAAACCCGATGTGTACCTTGGTTACCAGCTCCCCTGCAGCAGCACGCTGGTATCCAACGTACACATCGGGTTTCCAGGCACAGCCCCGCGCCTGGAAACCCGATGTGTACCTTGGTTACCAGCTGATCGCTGGTCTCCTGCCTGCCACACGCAGCGATGCGTGCTGGCCAGCAGGAGACCAAAGATCAAAAAAATGTCCAGGACATTCAGCGACGATCAGCGATAGCTGGCAGGGGTGGGCTGATTCGATGAATGTCACACACAGCAATCTCGCTGTTGAGATTGCTGTTGAGTCACAAAACTAGTGACTCAGCAGCGATCTCGCTAGTGAGATCACTGTGTGTGACGGGGGCTTAAGTCTGTAATATTGACTTGTAAGTTGACATTTGAAATAACATATTGTGCTCTTATCTTTGATGACCAGTTATGTTTGCTGATATGCTAACTATGCATTGTCCATGCCAGCCAGTTTGCCGGCATTCAAAGCAGAGGAGAATCTATGCAAACTGATTACATAATCAATGTGAAATGGTCTTATCAGGATTACCCATAAATACTGAATGAAGGCCAATTGTTAAATATAAAATGAGGTGATACACCTCTGTAAAGGGTATGCCACACTAAACAATATCGCTAACGAGATCGCTAAAAAACGTCACTATTTAGCGATCCCGTTAGCGATATTGTTCAGTGCGGCAGCTTCCAGCGACGAGCTTCCTGCTGTGATCTCGCTCGTCGCTGGAATCGCTCCGGACCCTATTTTCTCGTCGGCGCTCCCGCTGGGTGAGTATCTAATCGCTGTGTGGCACCTTTTCTTAGCGATTTAGCGGTACTTTTGTACCGCTAAAGTCGTTAAGAAGATCGCTAACGGCGATAGCGTCGTTAACTATATCGCTAAATGTGGCCGCATTTAGCGATATAGAAACAATCCCGCTAGCGATCGCATTAGTATGCGTCGTTATCGTGATCGCTAGCGGGATTGTTTAGTGTGGCAGTACCTTAAGAGTCAGCGAGAGACTGAGATTCAGCCAAGACATCCAGCCATCCAGAGCATCGCTACAGGACTGAAGCCAAGACATCATGGATCCATCACGAGGGACACAGATTTATCATTGTATATGATGCCCTTGGCCCTGGCTGGAAGAATACAGATCAGCTCCATTGACCATCGCTGAACCATGGATACATTTGAGAAACCCAGGTTGGGACCATCCGATCACCTGTAACCTATGGATACGTTTGTGAAACCCAGGTTGGGACCATCCAGTCACCTGGAATCTATGGATACATTGTCATGATCTGTTTAGTTTGTGGGATGAGGTAGTTCAGAGGTTAATCTGGATGGCCTCATTCTGGGATTCTGGGAGGCTTCTTATAGCCTCATTGTAGGGTCATTCCTCGTCGCTTATACTTTGACCCTTAGCCGAGTGTTTGTGACCCTGTTGTGCTTTGTGCCTGTGCTACTGTATGCTTGTCTGGTTTAGATCTGGTTCTGTCTCCGTTTAGTGTTCTACTCGTTCCTCCTGTACTGCGCTGATATCTCTGTGTATGACCTTTAGCTACGTTCTGACTACTCTCTGCCTGCCCCTTGTGTACCGCATTAGCTGTCTCGTTTACTGACCTCGGCTTGTCTTGGATTTCGTCTCCCTCTGATTCCCCGTCCTTTCCCTGGTGTCCAGTGGTTCCCTTTCCCCTGCTCCAGGGTCCCTGTAGCATCCTACACGCATCCCCAGCAGCAGGATGCTAAGACCTGCCCCCTGTGGTCACATGATAACAGGTCCTTCTGCTCCCTGCTTCACTCAGTGTTCTCTCTCACTGCACTGCTAAGGTCCCATCTGTCTGAACTTTCCCCGCAGCATCTAACCCCGGGCTTCCCCACGGAGTGGGTAAGTCACCCTGTTCAGCCTTGGCAGTTCGCCGGCGCTGATAGGAACTTGACATTATAAGCAACCGCACTTTTTTTTGGGTTGGGGAAAGTTGAGTGTGTTTTTCTGAGTTAATTAGCAGCATGGATCCCCTGCAGCTTTGGCCGAGCAGGTCAAGCATCTAACTCAAATGTTCCTAAAGCTCAATGTGGAACAGCGCACGGTGGACCATACCCAACAGTAGTTGGTGGACACCGTGCAGGGGGCCATTGCAGCAGGGTCCCTTGGCTCTGGGAGTAGGGACGTATCTGTGGTATCCCCTGAATCTCCGGTCAAATTGCCTGACTCCTTGTCAGGGGATAAAATGGAGTTTAGGTCCTTCAGGGAGGGATGTAAGCTTTTTTTTTTCTTTGAGGCCCCGTTCCTCTGGGAATGAATTCCAGAGGGGGGGTAGTTATTTCTCTACTCCGGGGCGCCCCCCAAGCATGGGCTTTTTTTCTGTCCCCCACTGCCTCCGAGAGTATGACAGTCGATGCCTTCTTTGAGGCCTTGGGCCGCATATATGATGAGACTGACAGAGTACGTATGGCTGAAATATAGGTCATGAGTGTGTGTCAGGGTAAACGCTCGGCTGAGTGGTTCTGTGCGGAGTTCCAACGCTGATCAGCGGATGTCTTATGGGATGATGCCACCCTCCGGGGCTTATTCCGCAGAGGTCTGTCCGAACGCCTCCAAGACACTTTGGCCCTCCATCCACCACCTGACACCTTGGAGGATGCCATAACTCAGGCCGTGGGTATGGACCACATTCTGCAGCTAGGGGTATCATGCAGTCCAAGTCATCCCTATTTGCTGGCAGCAAAGAGATCGGTGTCGCTCCTGATCCCATGGAGATTGGCGCCATTTCGGTCAAGGAGAAGGAGAGGCAACCCGCCGGGAGAAGCAGCTCTGTTTTTATTGCGGGGAGTCTGGTCATTGGATAAAGGATTGCCCCTCATGTCCATCATCTTCAAAGCGATGGGAAACTACTAGGTCTGGGTAGTGGTCGAGGAGGCTGCCCATACCTTCAGTTTTACTTTCTTCCTCATGTCCTAAAGTCTTGCTAAAGATTGAACTGTTGGTAGACAATGTCCATTGTTTCTCTACAGCACTGGTGGACAGTGGTTCATCACTAAACCTGGTCAGCTCTGATGTCATTTCCCAACACCAGATAGCGACAGTCAGGCTTCCTACCCACTTAAGGTTGTGGCCATCGACTCATCTCCTCTTACCTGAACTGGGATCCTTTCCATTTCTGAAAAGTTTATGTTAAAAATTGGTTCTTCCCACGTGGAGGAGATTGAATGTTTTGTCATGGACAAATTGCCCGCAGGGCTGGTGCTGGGCATGCCGTGGCTTCGATGCCATAACCCAGTGATTGACTGGAATTGGGATGGATTGGAAATGGGGGTCCAAGTGGTGCTGACTGTTACAAAATCAAATTGTGTGTGTAAAAATCGCAATAACATGACTTTGCCTTCTTAGTCTGGAGGTATTCGGAGTACTGAAGACTTTGAGGACGTTGTTCTTGAGAGTGAGGCTGAGGCGTTACCCCCTCATAGGCCATTTGATTGTGCCATTGATTTGATTCCAGGAGCCAAATTGCCCAAAGCTCGCCTGTTCAATCTCTCAGGCCCCGAGCACCTAGCTATGAAACAGTACATTTCTGAGAGCCTCCGTAAGGGGCATACAAGACCCTCAGTTTCCACAGGTGGCAGCGGGTTTTTCTTTGTTAAAAAAATGATGGCAGCCTACGTCCCTGTCTCGACTTTCGAGAACTAAATAAAATTACTGTCAGTAACACATATCCCCTACCGTTGATTCCTGGTCACTGTAACCAGCTTTCTGGCTCCAAATGGTTTTTTAAACTGGATCTGAGTGGGGCTTACAATTTAATAAGAATATGAGAAGTGGACGAGTGGAAAACTGCTTTCCTTATGTCTGAGGGGTTGTTTGAGAATCTAGTAATGCCGTTTAGGCTCACCAACGCATCAGCAGTGTTTCAAAATTTTATCAATGTGGTATTTTTGGATCTAATAGACCGTTTTGTATGGTATACTAGATGATATCCTGATTTATTCTGTTGATAGAGCTTCCCATTTGTTGCATGTTAAAACTGTACTTCAGAGGCTCAGAGAAAACCAATTGTACGTCAAACTCGAGAAATGTTCATTTTTTGTACAGGAGTTGTCATTTCTACGTCTGATAATTTCACCTCAGGGGTTTTGCATGGATCCCAAGAAAGTGCAAGCCATTGTGGAGTGGGTCCATCCCTAGGACCATAGGGAACTTCAGCGCTTCTTGATATTCGCAAATTATTATCGCAAGTTTATTAAAGGTTTTTCACAGGTGACTAAGTCCCTCACGGACCTGACTCGTAAAGGGGCAGATGTCAGAAACTGGTCCTCATTAGCTAAACAGTCCTTTTGTAAGGCTAGCTTCACACGAGCGTCTGTCCGACCTGCGTCGGTCAGCGCACGGCCGCCGCTAAGCTCCGCCCCTGGCTGCAACTCCTCCCGATCGCTCCGCCTATGGGCGCATGATGCTGCATGCAACCTGTCGCACCCTATCTTTAGCATTGGGTTCACAGGCCGTACGCAGGTCGTGCGCAGGTATGCGTTTGCCGTGCATGCGCCCTTTTGACGGTGCGCCGACCTGCACCCAATGCGCCGTGTTGCATTTTGGTGCACTCAGCGCACAGTCAAAGGGACGCATGCACCGGCAAATGCATACCTGCATACGGCCTACGAACCCAATGCTAAAGACAGGGTGCGCAGGTCGCTTGCAGCGTCATGCGCCCATAGGCGGAGCGTTCGGAGGAAGCACGGCCGGGGGCGGAGCTTAGTGGCGGCCGTGTGCTGCGTCGGTCAGACGCTGGTGTGAAACTAGCCTAACGCTTAAAAACTGTTTCTCATCTGCTCCTTTCCTGGTCCAACCGGATCCTTCCAGACCACTCGTGGTCGAGGTGGATGCTTCCCAGTTGGGGGTGGGCGCAGTTTTGTCGCTAGGTCCAGCTTCTCTGACTAATCTCAGGCCGTGTGCCTATTTTTCTAAGAAAATTTCTCCAGCGGAGAAAAATTATGACGTAGGCAACAGAGAGCTTCAGGCTATTAAGTTGCCGTTCGAGGAATGGAGGCACTTTTTGGATGGGGCGGCTCACCCTGTTACTGTTATCACTGACCATAAAAATTTAGAATACATTAAATCTGCTAAAAGACTGACTCCCAGACAAGCCCGCTAGTCACTTTTTTTCTCCAGATTTCAGTTTTCTATTACCTTTCGGCCAGGGTCTAAGAATGTAAAGGCTGATGCCTTATCACGTAGTTTTGAGCCATTATCCGCCCCCGATCAGCCGTCCCCCATTCTTCAACCCAGTCTCGTGTGTTGCCGAGGTGTCGTCGGAATTGGAGTGAGAGATTGTGGGGGCTCAATCTTTGGCTCCAAGTTCCAAACCTGTTGACAAGTTGTTTGTCCCGCAGCATTTCCTCAACAAACTCCTGTGGAAGTTCCATGATTCGAAGTTTATAGCCGGCACATGGGAAGCAGTGGTAAGGGTCTTCTGGTGGCCTCTAATGGCTTCAGATATCAAGAAACATGTTGCAGCATGTGGGAAATGTGCCCGTTCCAAGAGCTCTAGTTGCCGGCCAGCCGGGGAATTGGTGCCTTTGCCAGTCCCAGGAAGGCCATGGACTCACTTTGGACTCACTTTGTTCTGCCTTCATACACGTTGACACGGTGTGCAATCTAGCATACAGCCTAAACCACGATTCTATCTTCCAAATAAACAGACTGTTCTCTGTAGTCTAACTTGTTTATTGGTGAACAGTATAGAATACGCGCGGTAAAACTATAAAAATACAAATGACATAGATAAGTATTGGACACACAGCTGACACTTTACAATTAACAGGAAAGTATACAGTATGATGCAAACTTTACACAGGATTCAAATAATATATCTTATGCACTGGCTGCTATACAGTTAATAACCTCCTAAACACTGCATTGCTAGAGAATATATTGATCTTACCAGATATACTTTACCAGGATAGCAAACTCAAGTTGGAGAGGTTACAGGAGAGCACATGAACACGTGTATTCCCTGAAGTATGCATCTTCTTCCAGCATACCTTGCTTCAATCCCACAATGCAATACTCTATCTGCTTGTTAAAGGCACAGGCTATAAATTCAGCCACCACTTGATGGTGCTATAACAAACAAACCAGCACACAGTACAAAACATACTGCCCTGTACTCAGATGGACAGAACACTCCCCGCTTGGCATCAACTGATGCCACATACAGGCTCTTTTGGCGAAAGCAGTAAAACTAGTTCCGCAACTGGTCTGAGGAATAGTTTACTCTCCCCAGCCTTCCACACTTTGACCTCAACCTTGCGCACCTTCTCATCCTTGCTTAGGAATACCTCGGTGATGAGGCACAGTGGCCACTCATTTCGGTGTGACTGGCTGTCCTTCATGAGCACAATATCACCTGGTTTGATGTTCGGCTTGTCGATCAGCCACTTATTCCTAGGCTGTAAGGTAGAGAGATATTGTTTTCTCCATCTGTCCCAGAAAGTATTGGCGAGACTTTGAACTTGTCTCCATTGACATCTGTAGAGGTCCTTGTTGCTGAATTCTCCCAGTGGAGCATTGGGAGTGTTGGTTTTCTGAGTGAGTAGCATTGCGGGAGTGAGAATGGTTGGATCAAGCTTTTTCAAGGCACTGTCTCTAGAAATGGGTTGACCTTTGTGGAGCTTGTCTATTTCTCTGGGGTAGGCTTCTCTTTGCACAACACGAAGTATTGTAACCTTGGCTCTTTCCAAGTTGAGGGCGGTAAAAGCATGCTTGCAGTGATGCCAACCTTTACAAGATCTCTGGCTTGCAGCTAATGCTGACTTGTAGGACTGGGCCACATGAAGTAGACAAGCAATGGCTCGAACAAGAGACTTCCAGGTTGAGAACCAGCTGAACCGTTGACATTCCAGGCGATGACTTGAAATCCCTGTATGCAGAGCAGACACTCGAGGAAGGAGCTCCTCATCGGCATCTGGATCCACCAGTTCGAACGTTTCAGGCCTGTCGATGTGGGGCATCGAACAGTACAAGGAAGCAGGGCCTGTGAATCAGGTAGTGGCCTTAAGATGACTTGAAGCAACGGATCTAGTTGCATGGTCCGCAGGATTGAGGTGAGTAGGTACATAGTGCCACTGACTAGGGCAGGCAGATCTTCTTATCCTCAGTATCCGGTTGCTGAGTAGACATAAAAGCGTCGCGTTTCATTGCAGATGTATCCCAGTACCACCTTGCTATCAGTGTAGAACTCTGCTTCTTTGGTCTCCAGATTCATCACACCTGAGATAAGCTCGGCCAACTCAACTGCAAGGAGTTCCAGTCTGGGTACCGTGTGTTCGCGGAGTGGTGCCAGTTTAGTCCGGCTCATCACAAACCCGATGTGACTCTGTTCATTGACATCTATGGTTTTGAGGTATGCTACTGCTGCGATTGCTTTGACTGATGCGTCGCTGAAGATACAAAGTCCTTGTGTCTTGAATTCTGTGGATGGCACAGGAGCATACGGTCGTTTCACGCGAAGGTCGGTCAAGGCCTCGAGAGACCTCTTCCACTCTGCCCACAGGTCTGCCTTTTCTGCTGGCAGTGGATCATCCCAATCAGATGTGTCTTGGGTGAAGTCTCTTAGCATCATTTTCCCTTGGACAGTAACTGGAGCTACGAATCCCAGGGGGTCGTATAGACTATTCACGAAAGAAAGAACTCCTCTGCGCATGAAGGGTTTCTCGTCTTTACTGCTCTGAAAGGTGAAGGCATCCGTCTTCAGATCCCAAAGCAATCCAAGACTCCACTGCATGGGAAGAGTGTCGATGCTTAGGTCTAGGTCCTTTAGATCGCTGGAATAATCTTGAGAGGAAAATGCTTCCATCAACTCTCGACTGTTGGAAGAAATCTTGTGTAACCTTAGGTTAGACTGAGCAAGCATTTCTTGAGCCCTCTTTAGTAGACTGATTGCAGCCTCATTTGTTGGTGTGGACTTCAAACAGTCATCTACATAGAAGTCCTTTTCTATGAAGGATCTGACATCTGACCCATACCTTTCTTCACCTTCTTTGGCAGAATTACAGAGGCATAGAGAGCGACTGCTGGGGAAGGGCTATTCCCGAAGATGTGTACCCTCATCCTGTACTCTGTGATGTCTTTGTCTGGGTCGTTGTCACAGTACCAGAAGAACCTCAAGTAGTTTCTGTGTTCCTCTTTGATGAGAAAACAGTGGAACATCTGTTCAGGGCCGGCTCCAGGTTTTTATGGGCCCCGGGCGAAAGAGCCTCAGTGGGCCCCTTTAACACAGACCACGATTCATGATGCACAGATACAGCAGAGAAATATAGGTACAGTACAATGCCAAATACTTCACTTCTTCCATTACATGAGTGATATCTATTGTAAATTGTACAATAGCTCAAAAACCGCCAAATCCTCACAGCGCACAGAACAGACTGGACAGTACAGTCCTCCATACAATATTATGGGCACCACAGTCTCCCCCTCATCACCCATATAATACCCCATGCAGGATGTCACCCCCCATATAATGCTCCATACAGAATACTGGACCCAAAATAATGCTCCATACAGAATACTGGACCCAATATAATGCTCCATACAGGATACTGGTCCCCATATAATGCTCCATACAGGATACTGGTCCCCATATAATGCTCCATACAAAATATGGAGCTCTCCTCTGTGCTGTACTGCGTTCTGCACTGTTACGGCTCAGGAAAGGGCGCTGTGGAAAGACTCCCCATTATCATCATGATTGTCTCCCCATCATCATCATTGCCTCCTTATCATCATCATTGCCTCCCCATCATCATCATGGCCTCCCACATTATCAGCAATGCCTGCCCATCATCATCTTCTCCCCATCATCAATGCCTGCCCATTATCATCAATGCCTGCCCATTATCATCATCTTCTCCCCACCATCATCATCAATGCCTCCCCATTATCAGCAATGCCTGCCCATCATCACACACAGACAGCACCACAGCACACAACCACTCTCTCACATACATACACACACACATACACACACACACACATGTACACACAGACACACACAGAGACACACACACACACACGTCTTACCTGTCCGGCGTCCCCGCGCTCTCTGCCACAGCCGGCCGCTGAATGATGACGTCATTCAGCGGCGCTGCTGTGAGAGGAAGCGCCGGCGCCCCCTGGAGCCCGGAGCTGCGGCAGCGGAGGCACGGGAGAGGTAAGTATTGTGCCAGCTGATGCTGGTGCCCTGAGCAAGTGGGGGGGCCCAGTGGCGGCGCTGACACCGCTCTCCTCCGCTAACGGGCGCGGGGGTGCCAGACTGCGAGTGGGCCCCCCGCCTGCTCAGGGCCCGGCACTTGCCCGGGTGTGCGGGTGCTGACGCCGGCCCTGCATCTGTTGTATGTCAGCCATAAATGCCACCGTATCTCTGCGGAAAGAGAGTAGTACTTCCAGAAGTCTGTTGTTGAGGTCTGGGCCCGACAGTAGGACATCATTTAATGAGACATCTTCACATTTGGTACGAGAGTCGAATACCACTCTTATTTGACCTGGCTTCTTGGGATGTATACTCCGAAGATGGGCAGGTACCAACACTCCTCTGAGGGCCGAAGTGCAGGTGCAATCTCTGCGTGGTTGTTCTGGAATATCCTTCCCATGAAGGTAAAGAAGTGTTCCTTTGTCTCAGGTGACTTCTTAAGCTTGTGTCTGAGGGAGATGAACCAGCTTTAGACCAGTTCCCTGTTGTTGGGTAGGCGCCTTCTCTGAGGTCGAAATGGTAGGGGTGCGACCCAACTGTTCGATTTGTCTTTGACTATTTGTCTATCCATGATGTCAAGGAACATCCTATC
Organism: Oophaga sylvatica; assembly: GCA_033576555.1. Lineage (NCBI taxonomy): Eukaryota > Metazoa > Chordata > Amphibia > Anura > Dendrobatidae > Oophaga > Oophaga sylvatica. The sequence continues at coordinate 20,548 of JARQOD010000312.1, forward strand.
TTCTATGGACATCGCTACCTTGTCGTCTTCCTTTGTCCGGTGGAAGACTGTACATCCCATGTGGTCTTGTTCACCTTCACAGGCGTAGTCTTCGTTGGTAGGTACTGAGAAAGGGCAAGGTAGGGGGCGCTGTTTGGCAATTGATTCACCAGCAGACTATTGTGACATGGCTGGAAGAGAGACGGACATCCATTTTCTAGTGTGCTGGTGAGCATACTGTTGACTGAGGCCGGCTTGTGTGCTCCTCCTAGACAGACGTCTCCTATGATGACCCATCAAAGGTCCAAGGTCGAGCCTCTGAGCGTATGGAGCATTTCTGGAGCCGTTTATATATTCTCTAGTCTTGTGGACTCATATTATATCTCTTCCCAGGAGTAGGGCTATTGGGCTTCTGGATCCAACTCAGGTATCAGGTGGGCTATACGCTTCAGATGGGGGTGATTTGTCGCCATCCGGTGATGTTATCTCTGACCTGTTTTTGGGAATCTGGTTGCACTCCAGGATGGTTGGTAGCGACAGGCAGGTTTGACCATCTATGGACTCCACCTTGTATCCAATCGCTTTTCTCCCCGCCGTCTCAACGGTACCTGAACACGTCCTCACGGAGTAGGGAGAACCAGGGCCTACAATGCTGAAGTTGTCAAAGAAGATGTACCTGGCTAAAGACCTGTTACTTTGGTCATCCAGGATTGCATATATCTTGAGGGCTTTGTCCTTGCGGCCTGCAGGGTAGACTTGGACAAGGCAGATTTTTGAACAGGACCTTACTCCTGTGAGTCCTTTACAGATCTCCGTACATTGAGAGCTGACCACAGGGGTATGTTCATCAGTGTTCTTCTCCTTCCCATCGTGCTCCTCTGCTTGTGACAACACTCGTGGAGGTGGTCCAGGGTGCAAGGCTGTTTTGTGATCCGTGTTGCTGCATTCTGCACATTTCACGCTAGTTTCACAGTTCCTGGCGAGGTGAGAGGTTGTGGCACAACATTTGAAGCAGATGTTGTTCTCTTTGAGGAAACCCTCGCGATCCTCCAAGGACTTCTCCCTGAAGGCTCTGCATTTTAGTAGAGGATGTGGTTTCTTGTGTAGAGGACAATATTTACTGACATCCTGAGGCTTGTTCTCATCTGGAGGGGGTTTACTCGCATTGTGAGGAGGACCTGTAGAAACAATGTTAGTTTTGTGGACTACCACGGGTGACCTACTGGGTTTGACACTGGGGGCAGTGGAATATGACAGAGTGAAGTCAAAACTAGGGTCATTTCTGATCTTAGCTTGTTGGGTGACAAATTCTACAAATACAGTGAAAGAAGGGAATGGTACATTATGATTTTGCTTATACCGTGAACCATATGTAACCCACTTTTCTTGAAGGTTGTAAGGAAGTTTTTATATTATCGGATTGACACCCCTAGTGGTGTCTAAGAATGCCAACCCGGGTAAGTCTCCTTCCTCCTGGGCAACCTGTAACTCTATCAATAAATCATTCAATTCTGTAAGCTTTTGATAACCTTTAGGTCGTATCTTAGTAAAATCATCAATTCTTTTGTATAAAGCATCCTCTATGACTTCTACTGTCCCATGGCATTCATCAAGTCTTTCCCACACTTTGCGTAGACCTATGTGTAGATGCTCTATATTGATGTCTCTTAGTCTTTTGGCATGCTTGACCGACTCACTTCCGAGCCACTTTACTAGAAGGTCTAACTCCTCACTATTAGAAAGGTCCAGACCATGAATGGCGTTCCGGAACGAGGCTCGCCATGACCTATAGTTCTTGGGTTTATCAGTGAACTTTACAATTCCTTTTGTAACCAGTTCTTGGCGGGCAAGAAACTTTGCAAAGTCTATGGTGGCTTGGTCAGTGCTGGCACGAGCTGGTGTGTTATAGTCATGTCTAGTGTGTGGTGTATCACCATACCTGTGAGACGCTTCTGACTTCGTATAGTCTGTGCAGTACCTTCTCGGTGAAAGAGGTGTCTCTTTAAGGCGGGATGGGAGCTGTACCTTCTGCTCCGTGGAACAGCCGCTGTGGTCGACATCTCTGCGCTGGACGACTCCTTGTTTGTGGTAACGAATTCCGGGGTTGGATTGCTGGTAGCCGGCGTAGGCTGGTCGATGTGGTGCATCAGGGCTGTCATCTATGCCGGAATGTTGCCAGGCGTACTCTGCGACACGCTGCGCTGGATCTTGCTGTCCTAGATCTGGTCCGCGAATGTTGCTGCGTCTCTCACAATCAGGATCCTTCATAGCTTCCAAATACTCTGCTTTAGCAATTGCAGCTGCTGTCTCTTTGTCTGCCGCACGTCTTTCTAGCTCTGCTTGCAAACGTGCAGTTTCGGCTTGCAGGCATGCGGTTTCGGCCTCTCTCTCTGCCTGCAGACATGCGCTTTCGGCATGCAGACATGCGGTATCTGCATCTTGCTCCGCCTGTCTCAGCTTTAGGTGCATCTCTCTTTTGGCGAAGGAGGATCTTGCTTTGGCTGCCTCAGCTTCGGCACGGGCGACAGCAGCGAGCTCTGCTAATGATGACCTGCTGGAGCTTGCTCGTGACCTTGTTTTGAGTGAGGATGTGCTGTTTTGAGACATTGTGCGCTTAGCTGCGTACTGCTGAAAATATTAGAGGGAAACAGTCTATGCGCGGCGGCTTCCGCGTGGCGGGAATGATGAAGCGCCTGATGGCGGGCTGCACTCTCGGTAATTGTGACTGTATGGCAGCCGCTGGAGTATCCGCAGGCAGTGCGGTGTGGGTACAAGTGGCTCCTTAAGCAGACTGTCCTCTGTAGTCTAACTTGTTTATTGGTGAACATTATAGAACATGTGCGGTAAAACTATAAAAATACAAATGACATAGATAAGTATGGGACACACAGCTGACACTTTACAATTAACAGGAAAGTATACAGTATGATGCAAACTTTACACAGGATTCTAATAACATCTCTTATGCACTGGCTGCTATACAATTAATAACCTCCTAAACACTGCATTGCTAGAGAATATATTGATCTTACCAGATATGCTTTACCAGGATAGCAAACTCAAGTTGGAGAGGTTACAGGATAGCACATGAACACGTGTATTCCCTGAAGTACGCATCTTCTTCCCAGCATACCTTGCTTCAATCCCACAATGCAATACTCTATCTGCTTGTTAAAGGCACAGGCTATAAATTCAGCCACTAATTGATGGTACTATAACAAAAACCAGCACACAGTACAAAACATACTGCCCTGTACTCAGATGGGCAGAACACACTTGTCCATGGACTTCATCACCAATCTTCCATCATCCCGTGGTAATACTGTAATTTGGGTAGAGATGGACAGGTTTTCTAAGTTGGCGCATTTTGTACCCATGACAAGTTTACCCTCAGCAGAGACACTCTCTAGGCATTTCCTGTCCCAGGTGGTATGCTTACATGGGGTTCCCACTGATACTGTGTCAGACAGAGGGACTCAGTTTGTGTCTAAATTCTGGTGGGCCTTCTGCAAAAAATTGTGGATATCTCTGTCTTTTTCCTCAGCGTTTCACCCAGAAACCAACGGACAAACAGAACGCACCAACCAGTCGCTTGAACAGATTCTTCGGTGCTTGACTTCTACCCTGCAAAGCGACTGGTCTGATGCCTTACCATTAGCAGAATTTGCCTTCAACAACCGGGTATTAATTATGAGATGAATCCTCATTTTGGTGAATTTTCTCGAATAGATTCTGGTTTTCCGGGGTCAGAGCATGGGGTCAATCATTTCAAGGATCTTTGGAAAAAGGTTTGTTTAAATAGCTCTAAGGCTCAAGAGAAATATAAATGTTTTGCTGATAGGAGAAGGGACTCTTCTCAGACACTGTGTTGTGAGGATAAGGTGTGGGTGTCCACATGAAATATAAATCTTCAATTGCCCTCCTCTAAACTGGGGCTTAAATTTGTTGGCCCCTATGAGGTCATCAAAGAAGTGAACCAGGTAACCTACCGCCTCCGCCTTCCTCCCTCCTTAAAACTCCATAATGTTTTTCATAGATCCTTACTTAAACCCTTGGGGGCGGTGAGGGAGAATACTGAAGCTGCTCCTTCTCCAGTCTTGGTTGAGGGACATATGGAGTTTGAAGTACAACACATTGTGTATTCCAGGCGGGTGTGGGGGGGGTCTTTACAGTATTTGGTACATTGGAGGTGGTATGGTCCGGAAGAGCGATCTTGGGTGCCAGAGTGATACACGCTGTCCGGTTGGTTCGTGGCTTCCATGTCCGGCATCCTGGGAAACCTGGGGGTCCAGAGGCACCCGGTTAAGAGGGGGTACTGTCATGATCTTGTCAGGGACACCGCACTGCACTTGCTCACTGAGCCAGTGCGTGTGTCCTGAGTGAACAAACTGTGCCCAAAGATACCTGTATAGCAGAGCCGCAGCAGGGAAGACGTGTGCTTCTGAGGAACAGGACCTTCAGCATGTGACTGCTAGTGGGCGTGGCCTAAGCTCCAGAGAGCTATGAGGTGAAGGAAAACTCCTAGAAGGGTAACTACGGGAAACAGTTACCAAGGGGCATATACAGAACGGATAATCAGGACGTAGCCAAGGGGTCATACACATAGAGGGCAACGAAGTACAAGAGGAGCAGGCAGAGCGGAGTCAGAATGTAGCCAAGGGTCATACACGTAGAGGGCAGCAGAGTACACAAGGGACAGGCAAAACTCGAAACAGGGACACAGCCAAATCAGAACCAGATAGACAAAACGTAGCACAGGCACAAAGCACTGGCACAAGCACAACAGAGTCACACACACTCAGCCAAGGGTCAGAGTATAAGCGACAGAGGATGGCCCCACAATGGGCTATAAAAAGCCTCCCAGAATCCCAGAGTGAGGCCATCCCGGTTAACCCTAAAACCACCTAATCCCAGAAACTCAGCAGACCATGACAGTTCTGCTTAGTTTGTGTGATGAGGTAGTTCAGAGGTTAATCTGGACAGCCTCATTCTGGGATTCTGGGAGGCTTCTTATAGCCTCATTGTGGGGTCGTTCCTCGTCCCTTATACTTTGACCCTTGGTCGAATGTTTGTGACCCTGTTTTGCTTTGTGCCTGTGCTACTGTATGCTTGTCTGGTTTAGATCTGGTTCTGTCTCCATTTAGTGTTCTGCTCACTCCTCCTGTACTGCTCTGACATCTCTGTGTATGACCTTAAGCTACATTCTGACTTCTCTCTGCCTGCCCCTTGTGTACCGCGTTAGCTCTCTCGTTTACTGATCTCGACTTGTCTTGAATTTTGTCTCCCTCTGATTCCCCGTCCTTTCCCTGGTGTCCAGTGGTCCCCTTTCCCCTGCTCCAGGGTCCCTGTAGCATCCTGCATGCATACCCAGCAGCAGGACGCTAAGCTCCGCCCCCTTGTGGACACAGGATTGCAGGTCCTTCTGCTCCCTGCTTCCCTCAACGTTCTCTCTCACTGCTCTGCTCAGGTCCTGTCTGTCTGAACTTTTCCCACAGCATCTAACCCTGGGCTTTCCCACGGAGTGGGTAAGTCACCCTGTTCAGCCTTGGCAGTTCGCAGGCACTGATAGGAACTTGACATACATTTGCCGAAACCAGGTTGGTACCATCCGGCCACCTGGCACCTATAGATATGTTTGAAGAAACCATGTGTTAGAGGTCGAGTTCCCACTTCTGCACAGGGGGAATCTCGAGCCATTCCCACTGTGATCCCCCATCCGTCTCCGGCCGCAGTGGAGCCTCCTCAGCAGAGAAGTCGGTCCCAGCGTCTTGCACAGCCTAGTACTGTGCAGAGGTTTACTGCTGCCTCTCCAGGTTCTGCTATTGTAGCCAGTACAGGTCAGCGGCGAGCAGACGTCTTTGGGAATAAGTCCTGCGTTTACCCTTCTGAGCATGCCCAGGGTAAGATCTCTCATTTGGAGATCAGGGGTCACATGCTCAGGTACTGCAGCAGCTCCTATTGGTCCACCAGGAAGATCCTGAGACTGCTTGTGTTCTGAGACAGTTTCTCATTGGTCCTTTTCTGGAAGGTCCTGTAGCTGCTACTATAAAAGGTGCGCATGGCCACTCGGCCGTGCGCTAGTATCAATTGCGTTATGTGATTTGCGCCAGTGTGATCATGCACGCATGTGGTTAGGGCTCGGCTGAAATAAGCCCCTAGAATACCGGCACCTCCGGTGAGGAGATTGTATGCACCTGTTTAGGGCTTGGCTGAAATAAACCCCTAGAATAGAGGCTTCTCCGGTGAGGAGCTGCTTGTTTGCATTGCTGACTGCATGACCACGAACTGCTATCCGCACAGCAGTTGTCTGTGTATCCCTGTGGTGTTAACAGGACACAGTCTCTAGCTCAGCGTCTCTACCTCAGCGACTCTGTGGTATAACAGAGTTCGCTTATACCGCCGTATAGTGCCACAGCATCTATATCTGCGACTCTGTGAAGTAACAGAGTTCGCCTATACCGCCATCTTACTAGCAGCAGGCTCTGCCTGCATGGTGGACCCCGGGCTGCGAACGCACCCACTATTTATATTTATTTGGTGTGTTCCGCAGACCCTAACACCATGTTGCTGAACAGCAAAAAGAAGACTTAACTCCTTAACGACTGCCGATACGCCTTTTAACGGCGGTCATTAAGGGTACTTAAACCACAATGCCGTTAATTAACGGCGCTGTGGAAAAAGTGAATAGCGCCCCCCAGAGGTGCATTTTCTCTGGGGTCTCGGCTACCGGGGGTAGTCGAGAAACCAGAGAACATGAATCGGGTCGGTTTTTACCGACACCGATGTTGCGATCGCCGTTATTAACCCTATAACGGCGATCGCAACAACAAAAAAAAAATGTTGTGCCATTTAATTTCTCTCTCCTCTGATGTCATCGGACATCAGAGGAGAGAGAAAAAGGGTCCCCGGGACCTCCATGTGGCCCCCGATCCCCTGCATGTGGCCCCCGGGCCCTCCGTTCTCCTCCGGTGCCGCCGCCATTGAGAAAATGGCGGGCGCATGCTCAGTGCACCCGCCGTGATGTGCTGGGGGGATGGGCAATTTTCTGTGGGGTCTCGGCTACCGGGGTTAGCCGAGACCCCAGAGAACATGATCCGTGTCGGTATTCACCGATCCCGGTGTTGCGATCGCCGCTATACAGCATAACGACGACCGCAAAATAAAAAAAAAAAATGATTTCTCTCCCCTTTGATGTGATCGCATATCAGAGGGGAGAGAATTAGGGTCCCCAGGTCCCCCGAAACCCCCCCTGTACCTGCCTGACCTCCGATCCTCCCGGTCTTCTTCCTGTAAAAAAAAAATGGCGGGCGCATGCGCAGTGCGCCCGCCCAATCTGCCTGGCGGCAGATTCAAAAAGTTTTTCATTCATTCTCCAGAAAGTAGATTTTGATCACTGCGATATACTATCACAGTGATCAAAATAAAAAAATAGTACATAACCCCCCCCTTTATCGCCCCCTTAGTTAGGGACATATAATAAAATATAGAAATTATATTTATTTTCATTTTTCCGTTAGTGTTAGGGTTATAATTAGGGTTATAATTAGGGTTAGGTTTATAATTAGGGTTAGGGTTAGCATTAGGGTTAGGGTTATAATTATGGTTAGGGTTAGCATTAGGGTAAGGCTGGGTTCATACTGCGTTATGGCAGTCCGTTAGACGGACTGCGTTACACCGCGGTATAACGTGGTGTAACGCAGTCCGTTAACGCTGCCATTCACCCCCATTTGAGGGCGCATCGCGACGCATGCCGTAAAGTGGCATGTGTTCATGACGTGCCATCATTCAGTGACGGAGCCTCGGACGCGGCCTGCAGCATCTGGGCTCCGTCACCGCTAGCACAGATGAATCATCTGCTGATTCCTCTGCGCTAGCGGGTATAGCATAACACGATCGCGTTATGCTATACCGTTACCAGCCCGTCAACGCTATGTGTTGAACGGGCTGGTAAAACGCAAAATGAACCTAGCCTTAGGGTTAGTGTTATAATTAGGGTTAGAATTACAATTAGGGTTAGGGTTACAATTAGGGTTAGGGCTACAAGTAGGGTTAGGGTTACAATTAGGGTTGGAATTAGGGTTGGGATTAGGGTAAGGATTAGGGTTAGGGGTGTGTTGGGGTTAGGGTTGGAGCTAGAATTGAGGGGTTTCCACTATTTAGGCACATCAGGGAGTCTCCAAACATGACGAGGCGTTCAAAAAGTCAAATGGCGCTCCCTCCCTTCCAAGCCCTGCCGTGCGCCCAAACAGTGGTTTACCCAAACATATGGGGTATCAGCGTACTCAGGACAAATTTCTGACCAATTTTGGGGTTCTAATTTCTCTTGTTACCCTTGGGAAAAAAATAGCTGACTAAAAAAATCATTTTTGAGGAAAAAAAAAATTATTTTCACAGCTCTGCGTTTATAAATTTTTGTGAAGCACTTTGGGGTTCAAAGTGCTCACCACACATCTAGATAAGTTCCTTAGGGGGTCTAGTTTCCAAAATGGGGTCACTTGTGGGGGTTTTCCACTGTTTAGGCACATCTGGGGCACTGCAAACGGAACATGACCCCCATCAACGTCTGCATTCCAAAACGTTATTACTTCCTTTCCAAGCCCTGCTGTGCGCCCAAACAGTTTTCCCCCCCCCCACATATTTGGTATCAGCGTACTCAGGACAAATTGGACAACAACTTTTGTGGTCTAATTTCCTTGTGAAAAATCAAAAATTTGGGACTAAAAAATCATTTTTGTGGAAAATTGTTTTTTTTTTTTTTTCATACCCAGGCATTATAAACTTTTGTGAAACACTTGGGGGTTCAAAGTGCTCACCACAGATCTAGATAAGTTACTTAGGGGGTCTAGTTTCCAAAATGGGGTCACTTGTGGGGGTTTTCCACTGTTTAGGCACATCTGAGGCACTGCAAACGGAACATGACCCCCATCAACGTCTGTATTCCAAAACTTTATTACTTCCTTTCCAAGCCCTGCCGTGCACCCAAACAGTTCCCCCCCCACATATTTGGTATCAGCGAACTCAGGACAAATTGGACAACAACTTTTAGGGTCCAATTTCCTTGTGAAAAATAAAAAATTTGGGACAAATAAATCATTTTTGTGGAAAATTGTTTTTTTTTTCACACCCAGGCATTATAAACTTTTGTGAAACACTTGGGGGTTCAAAGTGCTCACAACAGATCAAGATAAGTTCCATAGGGGGTCTAGTTTCCAAAATGGTGTTACTTGTGGGGGGTTTCCACTGTTTAGGCGCATCAGGGGCTCTCCAAACGCGACATGGTGTCCAATCTCAATTCCAGCCAATTTTGGTTTGAAAAAGTCAAACGGCGCTGCTTCCATTCCAAGCCCTGCCGTGCGCCCAAACAATGGTCCCCCCATATATGGGGTATCAGGGTACTCAGGACAAATTGGACAACAATTTTGTGGTCTAATTTCTCCTGTTACCCTTGGGAAAATAAAAAATTGGGGACTAAACGATCAGGTTTGTGGAAAAAATATGATTTTTTATTTTCACGCCCCGGCGTTATAAACTTCTGTGAAGCACTTGGGGGTTCAAAGTGCTCACCACACTTCTAGATAAGTTCCTTAGGGGGTCTAGTTTCCAAAATGGGGTCACTTGTGGGGGGTTTCCACTGTTTAGACACATCAGAGCCTCTACAAATGCGACATGGCGTCCAGCCAATTCTGCGTTGAAAAAGTCAAACGGAGCTCCTTCCCTTGCGACCTCTGCCGTGCGCCCAAAAAGTGGTTTACCCCAACATATGGGGTATCAGCATGCTCAGGACAAATTGCACAAAAACTTTTGGGGTCTTGTTACCCTTGGGAAAATAAAAATTGGGGTGAAAAGATCATTTTTGTGGAAAAAATATGATTTTTTATTTTCACGGCTCTACGTTATAAACTTGTGTGAAGCACTTGGAGGTTCAAAGTGCTCACCACACATCTAGATAAGTTCCTTAAGGGGTCTAGTTTCCAAAATGGGGTCACTTGTTGGGGGTTTCCACTGTTTAGGCACATCAGGGGCTCGCTAAACGCGACATGGCATCCAGCCAATTCTGCGTTGAAAAAGTCAAACGGCGCTCCTTCCCTTGCGACCTCTGCCGTGCGCCCAAAAAGTGGTTTACCCCCACATATGGGTATCAGCATGCTCAGGACAAATTGCACAAAAACTTTTGCTGTCTTGTTACCCTTGGGAAAATAAAAATTGGGGTGAAAAGATCATTTTTGTGGAAAAAAAAAGTTTTTTTTTCACGGCTCTACGTTATAAACTTGTGTGAAGCACTTGGAGGTTCAAAGTGCTCACCACACATCTAGATAAGTTCCTTAAGGGGTCTTGTTTCCAAAATGGGGTCACTTGTGGGGTGTTTCCACTGTTTAGGCATATCAGGGGCTATCTAAACGCGACATGGCATCCAGCCAATTCTGCGTTGAAAAAGTCAAACGGCGCTCCTTCCCTTGCGACCTCTGCCAGGCGCCCAAAAAGTGGTTTACCCCACATATGGGGTATCGGCGTATTCAGAAGAAATTGCATAACAAATTTTGTGGTTCATTTTTTCTTTTAACACTTGTGAAAATAAAAAAAATTGGTTCCGAAGTAAAGCTTTTGCAAAAAAAGTTAAATGTCAATTTTTTCCTTCCACATTGCTTCAGCTCCTGTGAAGCACCTGAATGGTTAATAAACTTTTTGAATGTGGTTTTGAGCACCTTGAGGGGAGCAGTTTTTAGAATGGTGTCACTTTTGGGTAGTTTCTATCATACAGACCCCTCAAAGTGACTTCAAATGTGATGTGGTCCCTAAAAAAAATGGTGTTGTAAAAATGAGAAATCGCTGGTCAACTTTTAACCCTTATAACTTCGTAACAAAAGAAAATTTTGTTCCCAAAATTCTGCTGATGTAAAGTAGACATGTGGGACATGTTATTTATGAAGAAATTTGTGTGACATATCTCTCTGATTTAAGGGCATAAAAATTTAAAGTGTGAAAATTTCAAAATTTTCAAAATTTTTGCCATATTTCCGTTTTTTTCATAAATAAACACAAGTCATATCAAAGAAATTTTACCACTAACGTGAAGTACAATATGTCACGAAAAAACAATCTCAGAATCAGCAGGATTCGTTAAAGCGTTCCAGAGTTATAACCTCATAAAGTGACAGTGGTCAGAATTGTAAAAATTGGCCCGGTCATTAAGCTGCAAAATGACTCTGTCACTAAGGGGTTAAAAATCCTCCAAAAATTTAAAAAAACAGCAGAAAAAAGGCAGAGATGTTTACCTGGCCAGGCATCCAAACAAATATACTAACAGGATGCAGTGGACTCACTTAACACAGATGCAAGAATGCCAATGAGGCAACCACTCACAGCCTGCCAATCCATGGACGGTGTGGTTGCTTAGCATATTAATGCACAAAAATTGTCTGTATGTGGCGCTGGTTATGCAGAGCATCTTGCTTACAGCCTATTGGTGATGCCCATACTATTAGATCAGGCGGGCTGCCCAGCGCTATAAAAAATGCATCCCGTGTGAACAGACACCACAGTTTACAGAGGGTCCAGCTGCACCCTGAAAAATAAAGTGCAAAAAACACATACAAAAATCTGTGAGGTATTAGTTGATATCATGGCCATACTGGGACCATCCAGTCACCCGGCACCTATAGATACGTTAGGAGAAACCAGGCTGGAATCATCTGGTCACCTGGAACCTATGGATATGTTTGGAGAAACCAGGTTGGGACCATCCGGTGAACTGGCCTTGTTACTGAATAGACTGTCATCTTTCTACGCTTTTCGTTACCTCCTCTCTGTGTGCGTGCCACAGGTGGGGTAGTCGACCCTGGAAGATCTGAAGTAACAGCTGCTCTTATCCCGGGGAGTCAGCGGAAGGGTGAGACTCTGTAATGTGCACCATCTTGGAGTATTTTGCTGGGACTATTCTATGTGTCATCTGCCTGTTTTGTGGTTCTATAAAGTATTGCCACACTGTTTTACCCTCACCCTGCATTGTCTGAGTAGTGTCATGCCCACGTGAAAAGGAGAGCTTTCAGTGGGACAATCCCTGGTCCATGCAGTTTCGGTTAGACAACCGGGGTGCCCGTAGACTTACAGAGTCTCCACAAAATGCAAATGATTAAAAATGGAAACAACATGTTCTAAACATCTCGATTTTATCAATATCGAATATGATTGCCATACTCAGGAATGCATGCACTTACACACCTTGGCATGCTGTCAATGAGATTATTAATGGTTGTCTGAGGAATGATCTGCTGCATAAAATGCAAATTATCAACATCTGCTGCTGGCAGATACCTTTTCAATTGCTGACCAATGAAGTCTCATATGGGCACAAGCCCGGAGATGTTCACTGCCATGGTAGCATGTTTAAGCCACACAGGCTGTAAAAATAAGATTTTAATAAATATCTCACTGAATCCAAGCACAATTTCCAAAATTTTGAAAAGACTGAGTTTCATAGCACATTTTTTAACCTATAACATGAAAGTAAGGTAAATAATATAACTTTCTTTACAAAATATTCAGTTTTACTCAAATTAGTTGTTGCAAAATGAATACACCTCATATCAAAACAAATATATCTACTTATTTCGTATGACCTCCATGAACTTGAAAGATAATAGAACCAAGTCTTCTCGGCATGAAATGAACAAGTTGATTTTCAACTTACCTCTCATAAATTCCCCTAGGTGTTTAATGGAGTTCATATCACGAGACATACACTGACGAGCAAAACTTTTGACTTTCAGGCTCCATATCTCACCATTCTTTAAAGCTTCGAATGTGACCATCATTTTATAGATAATCATCTTGGGTATCTCATACATAACTTTGACTTGCAAAGCATATGATTAGTAATGCAGATTCTTGTCATGTCACTGCATTGTTATTGTTTTGCATCTGGTGGCAGAAAAATATTTTTCTTCTTGTATACTACAAATTACAGCCTGTTTAATTACAACATTCCCTAATAGCTCAGTGTTATTAGGCTGATTTCCAAGCAAAAAGTCACTGGTTTGAATAGAGGAACAGCCATGAAGAAGATTTCCCAAGAAAAGAGAAATAACATCATCCAGCTTATCAATAGCGGTTTTTCTGACAAGAAAATTGTGAAACTGCATCATGTGGGTGCCATGACAGTTGGAATAATATGAAATGAAGTATGTTCATCTATTCAAAATCCAAGAGGTGGACATCCAGGCAAAATATCAGTCAAGAAGTCAGCTCATCACAAAGTGTATCAGTTCTGATGTGATAAAACGGCAGTGTAGGTGGCTCATATCCTTTGCAATAGTGAGATCACAGACATCCATGCAAACACCGTACAACGCACGTTAAGTATTGAATGGTGGCCGGAAAAAACATGAAGTCTTGACTTCAATATTGCCATATGAAGTGTAGGTTCGAGTTTGCAAACTAGTATGGAAAGTGGACAATAGAAGATTGGAAATGCGTAATTTGGAGCGATGTGACGAAAGTCAACAGACTAAACTCTGATGGGTGTAAATGGGTCTGAAAGACACAAGAGAAAAAAGGGGCTGAGGGATAGAGAAATTGAAAGAACTATCAAGTTTGGTGGAGGAAAAACAGCTAAAAAGACCTTCTAACTATTTACAATACTTTTAATTAGACACTTAAAAAGGTCAGAAATACAATCAGGGTAGGGTAGGTGATCTAGCCCTGTTTTAGCCTATCACTCGCCCTGCCTTGCAGCAAAGGTTGGCACCCTAAGATTGAGATCTGGTGCCCCTGCTCATCGCCGGCTTACTCCCAATGACTCTAATATGCCCTACAAATACACATATATAGCGCCCGCGACCCTGCCCACTTCCCTCCTCTCCCGGCAGGGACGCCAACTCCCCGCCGCAGCCCCCATCAGGCACTTCCTCCTCCTCCTGTTGACCAGGGTCTGTGCAATGCTCGCAGATCCCCGGGCAAGCGCTGACACTCCTTCTTCTTAACTCTTTCATGACCGGAGGTATTTTCATTTTGCATTTTCGTTTTTTGCTCCCCTTCTTCCCAGAGCCATAACTTTTTTATTTTTCAGTCAATATGACCATGTAAGGGCTTGTTTTTCTGCGGGACGAGTTGTACTTTTGAACAACATCATTGGTTTTAACACATCATGTACTGGAAAACAGGAAAAAAATTCCAAGTGTGGTGAAATTGCAAAAAAAGTGCAATTCCACAATTGTTTTTTGCTTTTTTACTGTGTTCACTAAATGCTAAAACTGACCAGTCATTATAATTCTATGATTTGTTAAAAAAGAAAAAATTTTCCGATACCCATAGCGTCTTCATTTTTTTGTGATCTTGGGTTGGGTGATTGCTTATTTTTTGCGTGCCAAGATGACGTTTTAATGATAACCATTTTGGTGCAGATACGATCTTTTGATTGCCCATTATTGCATTTTAATGTAATGTTGTGGCGACCAAAAAAACGTAATTCTGGTATTTTTACCTTTTTCCTTGTTATACCGTTTAGCAATCGGGTTAATTCTTTTTTTTATATTGATAGATCTGGCGATTCTGAACTCGGCGATACAAAGTATGTGCATATTTGATTTTTTTTTATTGTTTTATTTTGAATGGGGCGAAAGGGGGGTGATTTAAACTTTTATTTTTTTTATATTTTTAAAATCTTTTTTTTTTTACTTTTTGCATGCTTCAATAGGCTCCATGGGAGACTAGAAGCTGCCATTACCCTATCGTCTCTGCTACATATAGGCGATGATCACTGGGTAGGGCTCATAGCAATCCGACAGTGACAACCATAGAGGTCTGCAGGAGACCTCTGGTTGTCATGCCAACCCATCTGTGACCAGTGGTCACGTGACAGAGGTCACCGATGGGCATATTTACGGCGTGCTTGCCGTAAGCGCGTATTAAATGCCGCTGTCAGAGTTTGACAGCGGTATTTAACAGGTTAATAGCCGCAGGTGGATTGCGATTCCACCCGTGGCTGTTCTGGGCACATGTCATGCTGGGAAAGATGTGGGCTCACCGCCGGAGCACACAGCAAAGGGAGGGTGTCCGACATTGGCGTATTATTATGCCCGATGTCGGAAAGGAATTAAAGGGACAGCTGGCTGTCCTAAAGTGTCCCAGCCAACGGCTGGTGAACATTTATTATTTAAAGCACCTCCACCTGATGCGAGGTGCCTGATCAACGTGTACACTCTACCTTGTTGCATGCTTGCTAGTTCTGAGGTCCAATGTATCTGTCAGTACCTGCCAGTCTCTGCCTGTAACTGCCTTTACCTGGCTTCCCATATCTGTTGTGTGTTACTGTATTCCAGCCTGCCAGCACTTGCCTGCCTGTATACCAGCTGTACCTGCCTCCACCTGCCAATATACCAGCCATACCAGCCTGCACCTACCAGTACCTGCCTGTATACCAGCTGTACCAACCTGCACCTGCCAGTATACCAGACATACCAGCCTGCACCTGGCAGTGCCTGACAGTAAACCAGCTAAGTCAGCCTGCACCTGCCAGTTCCTGCCTGCATACCAGCCGTACCTGTCTTCATCCACAGGTGCTGTCTGTATACCAACAGTCTGCTTCAGTACCTGCCATTCCTGTCCTCCTGGGTATCAGCTGCTGTGCATCCAAGGTACGTCCTATTGTAGCACCTTGTGTCCACCAGGAGCCAAGACTAATCCTATCATCAGGAGCTCTAGTGAAGAGTCAGGTGTTCACCTACACTATGTTCCAAATTATTATGCAAATGATATTTTTCTCTGATTTTCCTAAGTGGTCGGTGCAAATGACAGTCAGTCTAATAAAAGTCATCACCCGTTAGAGTATACATCAAATTTTATTGAAGAAACTTCCCAATGATAACAGTATAATCTCCAAAATGGAAAAAAAACTCAAAATGCACTGTTCCAAATTATTAGGCACAGTAGAATTTCTGAACATTTGATCTGTTTTAAAGAACTGAAAATGCTCATTTGTGGAATTTGCAGCATTAGGAGGTCACATTCACTGAACAAAAAAAGCTATTTAACTCCAAAACATCCTAACAGGCCAAGTTACATGTTAACATAGGAACCCTTCTTTGATATCACCTTCACAATTCTTTCATCCATTGAACTTGTGAGTTTTTGGAGAGTTTCTTCTTGTATTTCTTTGCATGAAGCCTCCCAGAGCTGCTATTTTGAATTGAACTGCCTTCCATCCTTATAGTTATTTTGCTTGATGATACTCCAAAGGTTCTCTATAGGGTTGAGGTCAGGGGAAGATGCTGGCCACACAATGAGTTTATCTCCCTTTATGCCCATAGCAGCCAATGACTCAGAGGTATTCTTTGCAGCATGAGATGGTGCATTTGTGTAGCCCTGGTGTGAAGGCACACGCAGTACCCTGGAGGATGTGCGGAGAGGTAACAGTTTAATGCTCAATAAACATTCACTCCATCACACACTTAGACACACCCATAGGTATAAAAGTTCAGTCAGTCAGTAGAGACAAGTCAGTCTAGTCTGGACTCAAAGGAGTCTGTTTCCTGTCCTCGGACAGAGGAGTCAGTCTAGCCTGGGTGGCTCCTGAGTGAGTCATCCTACCTGTGTGGAGTTTGTGCAGTAAGAGAGAGGAGTGAGCATCAGGACCTTCAGTCTCCTGTCTCAAGGACAGTGGAGTTCAGCGACGTGCTCCTGAACTAGAAGATTACTGAGCACCTGTTAGCAAGCTCTGGAAAGAAGCAAGAAGGGACTAATCTGTATAGCCTTTGGAAGTGTGGAGTGCTTATGCTACAAGCGCGGACAGGGCGAAAGGCGCAGTGGAAGGAATTCAGAAGTGCCTTAGGATTGGATTATCCTGCACATTGTCACCGGTCACTGGGGACCGAAGCGTCACTATAGCTCCAGGCATAGTGATAGAAAAACCAGAGGCTTACTGGACCTTAGGTTACAGAAAGCAGCCCTTGGAGTGTCGGTACGTAACTGGGGTCAGGGAGAGTGAGAACCTTGAGTCTCTGCAGGACAAGAGTAGGAACTCAGCTCTCTCAAAGGAAGGCTCCGACCACAAAACTGACCGGGCAGTACAGCTTGGAGAAGCTGGAGATTCTGGAGTGAACTACACTTTATGCTGGTTGAACTCATTTTGGAAAGTTAAGGAGGCCCATAACCTGTTCAGCTGTTATCTCAAAGCACATCCTCCACCCGACCAGCCTCCCTGGGACCTGCCTTATCATCTGACAAGTAAAAGGTATGGAAAGACGCTGGATGGTGTGAGACTGAGTTATTTACCTGCACCCGACTTCATTAACTTCATAGACTTTGAGGGACCAGTCCCACCTGTAGGGGACCCGACATCTAGCTGCCACACCATCCCCTCAGAGATCTACAGCAGCGCTGGTCTTAGTGATCAGGAAACTACAGGTGGCGTCACGAACTGTATATATACCTATCCCCTGTAAATATAACCCCCCAACATACGCCTGACCGCCAGGGCCACAGACCGAGCCACCGCTACCTGTGACAACCCCATAGACTTCCATGGGCTCGGCTCTGAGTACCCCATTGCTCTGGTAACCCACAATTGTGGTGCGTGGTCACAACACATTGTCATGCATGAAGATGATTTTGCTCTTGAAGGCACGTTTCAGCTTTTTATACCATTGAAGATAATTGTCAGTCAGAAACTCTACATACTTTGCAGAGGTAATTTTCACACCTTCAGGAACCTTACAGGGCCCTACCCGCTGTTTCCCTATGATTCCAGCCCAAAACATGACTCCTCCACCTCCTTGATTACGTAGCAGCCTTGTTGGGACATGGTGGCCATCCACCAACCATCCACTACTCCATCCATCTGGACCATCCAGGGTTACTCAACACTCATCAGTAAACAAGACTGTTTGAAAATTAGTCTTCATGTATGTCTGGGCCCACTGCAACCGTTTCTGCTTGTGAGCACTGTTTAGGGGTGGCCGAATCGTAGGTTTATGCACCTCAGCAAGCCTTTGAAGGATCCCACACCTTGTGGTTCGAGGGACTCCAGAGGCACCAGCAGCTTCAAATATCTGTTTGCTGGTTTGTAATGGCTTTTTAGCAGCTGCTCTCTTAATCCGATGAACTTGCCTGGCAGAAACCTTCCTCATTCTGCCTTTATCAGCACGAACATGTCTGTGCTCAGAATCAGCCACATATCTCTTAACAGTACGATGATCACGCTTAAGTTTTCGAGAATATGTAATGTTTTCATCCCTTGACAAAGGCATTGCACTATTTGATGCTTTTCAGCAGCTGAGAGATCCTTTTTCTTTCCCATTTTACTTGAAAACTCTGGCCTGTTTAATAGTGTGGAACATCCAGTTTGTTTTCCTTTTATTGGGCTCACATGGCAAACTAATTATCACAGGTATCTGAGATTGATTTCAGTGATCCAAAGAACCCTGAGACACAATACCATCATTGGTTTCATTTACAAAAAAAAAAAAAAAATGCTATGACACTTAAAACCAATTTGCATAATAATTTGGAACATAGTTTAGTTATGCCCCTCTAGGCTCTCCTCGGACTACGGCACAGTGGTTCCACCACTCCCATTACAATATAACACATCAATGTACAGCAATAATTAGACAACAATATGTGTGACATAAAGAAACCAATATTCCAATAGGTCAGAAAGATATTAATGCCTCACATATATCTAAGGCCAATAATTAAAAAGATGAGCTCCAAATATTCACTAGTCTACAAAAGACAGTAACAATCAGAGGTGAATTACATAAGAAAGGTGAATTTATGGCTTGGCCAGACAAGCCAAATCAACACCTGTTTTGTTTGCCTCTTCTGTAACTCTAATAACCAGTGAAGTTAGATGCTAGCCCCTTAATATTTATAGGAACTGGTTATAGACGTAGGATCAGTAACATAGCTACTGGGGGGGAAAGCGGGGGCGGTGGTCACCCCGGGTCCCGCATTCTGAGGGGGCCCACCTGGAGCTACACTACTGTAACTGTATCAGCATGCTAGATGCCGATATTGTTGACCGCATTGATGAGAGTGGGAGCTCCCTCTCCCATCATTCCCCCTCTCAGCATCTAACATCCCTGATGCAGACACTGACAGCGGGCACGATGACGTCATTCCGTGGCACCTGCTGTCCGGAGATGTGTGTGCACTCAGAGCAGCGAGGAGGAAAGGTGCGTATTTATTTATTGTTTTTAAGTTGTGCATTATACTATAGATTCTGCCTATGGGGGGGTGCATTATACTGTGGGGTCTGCCTATGGGGAGCGCATTATAGTATAGAGTCTGACTATGGGGATACATTATACTATAGAGTCTGCCTATGGGACTACATTATACTATAGAGTCTGCTTAGGGGGTGCATTATACTATAGAGTCAGCCTATGGGGGAGTGCATTACACTATAGAGTCTGACTATGGGGAGTGCATTATAAAATAGAGTCTGCCTATGGGGAGCACATTATAAAATAGAGTATGCCTATGGGGGTGCATTATACTATAGTGCAGGGGTCCCCCAACCTTTGGCTCGGGAGCCACATGTGGCTCTCGGGCCCATGATATGTGGCTCGCGACTGGTTTCCAGCTTGGTGCATTATCATCAGGTCTAGCAAACAACTATGAAAAGCAGTTTTCCAGATGGTGAATTTTGTGAGTAGCCCACTACAGAAGAGCAGATCTGAATGTGCATACTCTGGCCTTGGGGGTTTGGAAATAATTTAAGTATGGTAAGGTGGAGACCAGATGATGTGAAGTGTCAAGAGGAGATGCTTAAAGCTGGATGCGACAGTGTGGTGGGGATGATTGATGCGAGAATACTGAGTGGTGGTAATATGGGAACCTCTAGCTCTTTGTACACTGCCTTTGTCTAATTTCAGTAAAAAAACTTTGGCTGTCATATTATACCAGTAATGGCTGCAATGTGTCTCGCCTATTTTGAGGTGGACGGGTGTTGGATGTGACTCACGACTCTCCTGGACCTCAATGTGGCGCACGACCTTCTCTCAAAGCTTAATGTGGCTCTCAAGGCAGAAAGGTTGGGGATCACTGCTATAGATTCTGCTTATGGGGAGTACATTATTCTACAGAGTCTGCCTATGGGGAGTGTGTAAATAGGTCAAGGGTACTAACACTTTAAGGTTTGATCCCCTTTAATTGTGTCAATGTATATATATATATATATAATATATATATATATAATGTGTGTGCTTTGTATATTGCTATGCAGGTAAATATGTGGGGGTTTAGTGGTAGGTAGATAGTGTATCCTGGGGTCTTTAGAGGAGGGCACTAGGAGAATAGTGTATATAGTCATGGGTTAACTGTTATCTGTGAGGGATCACTAATGGGGGCACATTAGAGATCTAGTTAGAAAGTTATAAAAAGATGTCAGTACAGTATTTGGATTTGGCCATTAGATGGGGCAGAGAGCACATCCAGCCCAATAGACACAGTAGGTTAGGGACTTTTTGTCAAGGAAGGATTGCCTCCAAGCGGGAATCTGTCAGGAAGGTTTCCTCTTAGTGGGAGTCAGTCGGGGGTGGACCATGCCAGTGTGAGGACGTCCACGTTCCTGGGCCCTGAGCATAGGGTAGGACAAAGAGGGGACCAGCAACCCCTGAAGTAGCCGGAGAAGGAATCACCGAGGGAAACGTGAGCCCAAAGAGAGTGGGTTTACGTAGCAGTGGTCTAGTGGAAGAGCCACTGTGGGAACGCTCAGCAGAAGAGGACGTGCTGAAGCGTAGCAGCAAGTGGGCCATCAGAAGTATCCGGGCAGGATAACCAGAGAGGGGTGAACGACCTAGTAAATGTGTCTTTCTTATGCTGGATTAAAGAGTCTCCAGGGAAGTGCCGTTTTCACCGAGCTTCTGGTTCCGTCAATATTTATTGGTCCATTCTGTTGTAGCAGCGGAGGAGAAGCAGAATTGTGAAGAATGTATTGCTGGTATCGTGTACGAAGTGCTTATTGTGTCTTGGATGTGCTGTGTCCAGAGGAAAATAAAGCAGAATTGTTTGACGTGATTCTGGACTCTAATTGCTCTGTATGCTCCCACACGGGAGGAGAACACCTTAGAACAATAGACATCATAGAGGTAAAACATCACACAGCTTCCAGTGCATCGGCCCCACGGCCGTCCCTTTAAAATTGCATTATATACTATAGAGTCTGCCTATGGGGAGTGCATTATACTATAGAGTCTGCCTATGGGATGTGCGTTATACAATAAAGTCTGCCTATGGGGAGTGTATTATACTGTAGAGTCTGCCTATGGGCTGTGCATTATACTATAGAGTCTGCCAATGGGGAGTGTATTATACTATAGTTTCTGCCTTTGGGGGGTGCACTATACTATAGAGTCTGCATTATATTATGGAGTCTGCCTATGGGGGGGGTGCATTATACTAGTGTCTGCCTATGGGGAGTGCATTCTAGTATAGATTCTGCCTATGGGGGTGCATTATAGTATAGAGTCTGCCTATGGGAAGTGCATTATGCTAAATAGAGTATGCATAATACTATATAGAGTCTGCCTATGTTGGTGCAATATACAATATAGGATCTGCCTATGAGGAGTGCATTATACTATATAGAATCTGCCTATGGGGAATGCATTATACCATAGTGGCCTATGAGGAGGTAATTATACTATATGGAGGTCTAAGGGGAGTGCATTATTCTATATTGAGAACTATCTGGTGCATTTTACTATATGGAGGCCATCTATGGGGCCATCATACAGTGTGAAGATTACAGTGAGGGGGCTGTCATACAGTGTTGGAGCCGTTAAACAGTTTGGGGGATACTAACGGTCAGTATAATGTGTGGGGGGTACTAAACAGTGAGGGGGCATTATACTGTGTATAAGAGAGCATCATATATAAACTTTTTAGCACAACTGTCCCCAATAGGCAGCATAATACCCCATAGGCAGCATAGTAGTATAGTAGTCCCCCATAGGCAGCATAATACCCCATAGGCAGCATAGTAGTCCCCAATAGGCAGCATAATCCCCATAGGCGGTATAGTCCCCAATAGGCCGAGCCCGGCGTTTTAAAAAAAAAATAAAAAATCCCAGTACTCACCTATGTCCCCCGCTGCTCTGAAGAGGTGCGCGCTCGTCTCCGTCTTCTTGTAAAAGGAGGGATGGAGTGCACCGCTAATAAAAAAAAAATATATATATACTGTATATACATACACACACACACACACAAGAGGGCTCACCGTGGGCTCCAGGACACATAGCAACCAACAAGAGAGGAAAGATATGCCCACATGAAAAGGGAGCACCTCAATTGTATACTTATAAATAGCACTTTATTGACAAATATCAAAAAACAGCATACAAAGGACATAGTTTAAAAAATTAATAACACATCAAAAGAGACCTACTAGCCATGCCTTAATGTGGAGGCAATAGCAACCCACACAGCAAAAAAAGTAACCCCAACATAGGAAATACAAAGGTTCTAACAAAGCCCCCACAAAATAATGTCTAATATCTTAGATGATGATGCGTTAAGTAAAACACCATATAGAATAACCTAATATAGTTGTAAAGGACATGATATATATGCATCAACACAGTACCACATGGGCCCAAAACAACATCTTGTAACAAGAAAAACCTGAAAAATGAATTCAAGCATAGAGCTAGGTAGCAAAAGAATAAGGCAGAAAAAAAAGTGTTAATATCAGGCACACTGAGTTGTATAGGTGCTGAGCCAATCTGTCAAAACAGAAGTAGCCAAGGGGGGAGGGGGAACACCAAAAGAGGGGGTGTGGGATAGGTTCCCACGCGTATTGCCACACGAATGTGGCTTCCTCAGGGAAAAAAAAAATGGTCTGCTTTGTCTGTTAGGCTGGGGTCAGACACAACTACAAAAAATCGGACCGTTTTAGTCGGTCGATTATCGGAACAAAATGAAAACATCACACATCTGCCTGGCATCCGATTTTCCTTCAAAGATGCGATTTAGTCGCATGTGTGTGTACCTTGTAACATCCGATTTTCATCCGACTTGCGAGAATTTCTCGCAGGCTTGCAAAACTGACATATAATGGATCCAAAAGAATAGTATTTCAATCACAAAAGAAAGAATAGATATATACACATAGAACACATATATATATATATATATATATATATATATACATGTCATTGTGACATGTATATATATATATATATATATATATATATATATATATATATTTATAGTTCTTACACTTCTACATACTGTAATAGCCGCTAATTCAATTGCCGGCTTTTGTGAAATCACAGAAGCCGACATGAAATGATACATTGTTTAGACACAGTTAACCATGTCATTTCCTGTATTTTGATATATGGTTTGAACTTACAATTACAGAAGTGTATGTGTGCCAAATTTCAGACATTTAGGGGTTAATTAAAGGTGTAAATTCGTTGAAAAAAAATGCGTGGGCTCCCGCTGTATTTTCTCCACCAGACAGACAAAGCAAGCGAGTGGGGGCAGATAATAATAGCCTAGGGAGGGTACATTTTTTTGTGCCCCCCCTGGCTACTAACATCTGCCCCCAGACACCCCAGAAAGGGCAAATCTCTAATTAGATTTGCCCTTTCTGGCACTTTGCCCGTCTATTCCCATTGCCCTGTAGCGGTGGCGAATGGGTTAATAAGGGGTTACAGCCACCTTACAATTGAAAGGTGACTGTAAGCCAGGTTAATAATTGAGAGCTGTCAATTAGACAACTATCAATTATTAATCCTATTGAAGTAAATAAAAAAACACACACACTTTAAGAATAAATAATTTTAATGAAATAAAAACACATTTTTTAGACCATCTTTTATTTTACTCTTAATCCGTGCGAGGCCCTTGATCTCCTAAAATAAATATAAAATAATAAAACAACATTATTCTTACCTATCTGGCGATCTGTCACGTCCCACGATGTAATCCTTCACAAAGGGTTAACTAGCAATCAGCTAATCAGCGCAACTAATGCTGCTTGCTCAGCTGATAGCTCCTGAATGAATGAGCTTATCTCCTGCCGACAGGAGAGGATGTGATTAATGAATGAAGCTTAATTGATTGTGTCCCACTTTCACCTTAGGTCAGGTCACTCAAGTGAAAGTGGCAATAAATCAATTAAGCTCCATTCATTCATCTCTTCCTCTCCTTTCGCTAGTAGAGGAAGTTATTCATTCAGGAGGTTACAGCTCGGAGACTGCATTAGCTCTCTGCTTACTGTAACCTGTTAACCCTTTCTGATGGATTACACCGTGGGACCTGACTGTACATCGGATTGGTAAGAATAATTTTGCTTTTTTATTTTATTTTTATTACAGGAAATGGTTTTAGCAGGAAAATAAAATATGGTCAAAAACTGTGTGATTATTTCATTAAACTTCTTTTTTATTAAACTGTGTGTGTTTGATTTTTCTTTCATACAATAGGATTAATAATGGATAGTTGTCTAATTGACAGCTCTCAATTATTAACCTGGCTTACAGTCACCTTTCAATTGCAAGGTGGCTGTAACCCCTTATTAACCCATTCGCCACCGCTACAGGGCAATGGGAATAGACGGGCAAAGTGCCAGAAAGGGCAAATCTAATTAGAGATTTGCCCTTTCTGGGGTGTCTGGGGGCAGATGTTATTAGCCAGGGGGGCACAAAAAAAATGAACCCTCCCTAGGCTATTATTATCTGCCCCCACTCGCTTGCTTTGTCTGTCTGGTGGAGAAAATACAGCGGGAGCCCACGCATTTTTTTTCAACGAATTTACACCTTTAATTAACCCCTACATGTCTGAAATTTTGCACACATACACTTCTGTAATTGTAAGTTCAAACCATATATCAAAATACAGGAAATGACATGGTTAACTGTGTCTAAACAATGTATCATTTCATGTTGGCTTCTGTGATTTCACAAAAGCCGGCAATTGAATTAGCGGCTATTACAGTATGTAGAAGTCTAGGAACTATAAATATATATATATTATATATACACATGTCACAATGACATATACATATATATATATATATATATATGTATTCTATGTGTGTATATCTATTCTTTCTAGTCTTTATTAAAGCTGTCAGTGTGATTTTACAGTATAGCCGGGGATGAATTGCCGGCTTTTCTAAAGGACACCGATGCGATTTAATCGCAAGTCACACAGTGTGGTCCGTTTGTAATCCGATTTTTCATCGCTCCCATAGACTTGCATTGGCGATAGTCGACCCACAATCGGTGACAATCGCAGCATGCTGCGATTGCACTCGGACGATTAAAACGGACCACAAAAAATCGGATACTGGGAGCTGCTCCATAGATTAACATAGGGCAGACTGCAATGCGATATTTCATCGTATTGCAGTCGTCCGATTCTGTCGCCAGTGTGACCCCGGCCTTAGATGCAGAGTATACATGCACACATAATTGAAATCATAAGTGGAGGAGAAGGAGAATGCAGCTGCCAGAGCACATGGAAAACATGGTCGGAGCCATCTTGTTAATGTCAGTCTGAAAGTTTGTTGATAAAGTTGGACACCAAACGTAGTGTGCCTGGGTCAGAAAAAACTCTGGCGCGCACGCGTCAGAAGATTCATGTGATGAAGCGCAGAGATGCATACATCACGCATGCGCAGTATGAGTGCGAAATACAAACAGATAGTATGGAAAAGCTTAGATGCACTAATGCCGATCCCAAAAGTATCGTGCACACATATATAGGCAAGTTTTTGACAGTGCACAATCACTAGAGTCTGTGCCAATGCATAAATGCAATGATTGCCAGGTAAATATAGAAAAATGTTATTATGTGATGCATCTCTTTAATAGGGATATGGAAACATAAATAAATAAACATGCGCATTACAATGGCGGCGCAGCCAGATGAAACCAAACAAGCCTTTAAATGCTATACATGATGTCATAAAATGAAAAAAGAAAAAAAAAAAACATTCTAATGCACGGGCGCCGAACCCAAAAATATCATGAACAAATATATGAAAAAACTAATATAAAAAAACCCAAAAAACAAAAAGCTCTGATGCGCACGCATCATAAAGTCCATGTGATGAGATGCAATAATGCATATATCCCACATATGCAATACAATTGCGAAGTGCAAACAGATAGCATGGAAAAGCATGGATGCACTGGCGCTGATCCCAATAATAACATACGCACATGTGTAGGCAAATTTGACGATGCTCAAAAAGTCACAAAGACCCGTGCTAATACAAAAATGCAATGATTGCCAGGTGAGTAAAAAAAAAAAATTTTTATTATGATTACGTAACGCATCTCTTGAATGGGGATGCGAGAGCACAAATATGCAGGCGCATAGATCTAAGCAATTATGGCGGCGCAACCAGATGGATCCAAGACGGCCCATTATTACTATGTATGATGTCATAAAATGCAAGGGTATTTTCAATGCAGAAGCGTACCATAGGTTTAGCAACATGATAGCAAAATGCAAAAACTGGCAACGTTAAAATGCTCTAATGTAAGGGCGCCGAACCAAATATTATCATACATAAATATATGAGCAAAGATGACGGCGCAGGCGCAGTCACAGAGATCCATACGGATCCATTAATGCAATATATATAATTGCCAAAATGGAATAGAATTATAGCTCTTAAGTGGAGATATAAAGATGCAAAAAAAAAAAAAAAGCAGGCGCATGAGTCTGAACGATTGTAGCGGTGCAAATGCAATGATATACATCCAAAAAGCCCATTGGTGCAATATTTGGTAAAAACCGGACGAGTGAAAAAAAAAAAGTCACCACACTCGCGCAACTCTTAGATAAAGATGCAAAAGCATAAGTACATAAGCGCTGAAGAAGATCATGTTGTGTATTGTAGCAGTTAAATGCACATATGTAATTAAGATGGAACAATAAACATATATACAAACCAAAGATAGGTACATTAGGACCCATGAAACATGTATCATGTCAAGATGGTTTAATAAATCAGCAGGAAGCCAATTAGAGATGTCGAACACATAAAAAAAAAAAATATATATATATACACATAATATATACACATATATATATATATATATATATATATATATAATGGGTCCCATATGATACTGTGATGGAAAAAAAAAACACACACACAACGCCGGAGGCACCGATATGGTACTGTGACATGAATACAAAGACATAAGCAAGATACGACCCAATAACTAAGAACTGGGAAACAGGATAATAAAGGATGTTGAAGGAAGAAGGCTCCCGAATGAGTTACAACGATGAAAAAGATGACACAAATTTTTGTAAAGAGTCCTCAAGAACTGAATATGATGAAAATCTTGACCCCACAAGGAATGGTAGGAGCAACTTGACAACAATATTGACAAATTCGTGGTCGCGATGCAATATCCCAGCCGGGATGAGTATCCAATCAAAAAAGAGGAAACTCTGAAAAGTAAGGAGACACAGAATAACAAGATAAGTAAACTAGCAATGACAAATTCATGGTCGCGATGCAATATCCCAGCCGGGATAAGTAGCGAATGAAAAAGGAGGAAACTCTGAATATTAAGGAAATACAAAATTACAAGGTAAGTAAAATGGCAATAACAATCGAGAGATCAAATGGACAAGGAGGAAGATGAAAAAAATTAGGAGATAAATACGCTGGGAGGAGTGTTATGATATGGTAGCCGAGGAGGCCAGTAACAAAAATAGCCAAGGCAGCCAGTCACCCAGAGAGGTTGGTAACTAATGGATTGCAGACCCCTACACTAACCGCACAACTAGAAGCAGCCGTGGGACGTACCTACGTTGACCTTGACGCCTCGACACAGCCAGAGAGTTATCTAAGCCTAAAGATAGAAAGGGGAAAGCTAACTGCCCCGGAGTAGTGCCCCAAAGGAATAGGTAGCCCCCACACATATATTGGCGGTGAGACAAGATGAAATACAAACGCAGGCAGAAAATAGAGTAAGCAAACGCTGGGGCCCAAAACTGTCTAGATAGGACAGGACAGGAAAGAATACTTTCTGCAATCCAGCAAAACCCTAGGAAAAGTTCCAACACTTCTGATTCCAAAAAATACTGAGACCACACGATCTCTCCCCGCTATATCAGAACTCTGGTGTGAACAGGTAGCTACCAGCAGCCACAGAAATAACAGGAACTGAACAAAAGGACAGAGATAACTGAGAAACAGAGACCAGCGCAGACCCCAGCAGGGGGACCCGGCTGACCTCACTCAGAAGGCAGAAAAACAAAAGAAAACAAAATCACGGAAACAAGCAGAAAATGGCTTATCTGAAATTTTCAGGAGACAGCAGAACTCTGGCTTCCAAACTGGACCAGGTAGAGACAACTAATCACTGGCGAGGATCATGGGAAAGCTACTCCCTTAAATCACCCCAGTCAGGACTCCCAAACTGCCAATCGTCCGCAGCTGGATCAGCTGAAGGGCCTCTGTCCGTTAAGACAGCTTTATTAATATCAACAGCCAACAGAGGGAGCCCCAACTCAGAATCCCGAGCATTCACAACAGAGGAGGCTAATCTCAGCCATAAAAATCAGAAAAAAGAAGTTCCTCCTTTAGTCCATTAGGTGAAATACTTTTAAGATTATAAACATTTCTTGCTGGTGGTGTGCTAACCAGTGGGCTTACAGTCGGGGAAGCGATGTAGCATTGCTGGCTACCTTCAGTCAGAGCAGGTGCACATGTGCTACCTGAGGGTATGTAGTCCGTCCACGCTTGCAAGTGCATGGTATTAAATTTCTGAATTTCTGCGATTGGTATTCAACGGCTAAAGGTCCTTCTGCACTTCTTACAGATAACCTTTGCCTCATCAATAGGATTTTGGTCAAAAAAGTGCACTCTTCCTACTATGGGATAAATTTTCAGGGCTTGCACGCTGTGCTAATTTGACCATCTGGCCAAGTTCTCCTGCAACTGTTTTTGTTTTTTAACACGTTTTTGGACTGCTACGGGCCTGCCAGATAACCGCAGCTGCGATGTCGACGCCTGCTGCGGATTCTCCTCCTCTTCTGAGCTTTTGCCAGCGGCACCCTCTTCCCCCAATGGATGACAATCCGGGTCAACAACTGGGTCATCGATCACCTCTTCTTCAATTTCCTCTGTGTCACCGTGTAAGGTTGTAAAGTATGCGGGAAGGGGCACCTGTGTTTTATCAGGGTCAGATTCTGGCTCAGTAGACTGCGAGGGCAATGTAGTGCTCTGGGTGAATGTACCAGCTGACTCATATAGCAGTGGCTGTGCATCAGTGCACTCCATGTCAGATTCATCTAGGACTGGGGAATTCAGGATTTGTCTTGATAACCCAGGCATGGTATGTGAAAAGAGCTCCATGGAGTAATCTGAAGTGTGGCCTGCCAAATCCTTCACTTTTGGTGGGGGTAAAGGACACAAGGAAAGGTGTTGTTCCTGACCAGGAGCCTGCACTGACGACTCAGTGCTTGCATTTTTTAAAACTTCAGAAGAGGAGGTGATAGAACTGGAGGCTGTTTCGGCAATGTAAGCCAAAACTTGTTCCTGATGCTCCGGCTTTAAAGCGGTTTACCTACTCCCAGAAAAGGGAGCCTTCCAGGCCTTCTGGAGCCAGACGATGATGCAGGCTCAACACCTCCTGACTTAGGTGCTATTGTGCTTTTGGCACTACCAGCAAGATGCACACCACCACCATCAGTACCAGCTGCCCCCCCGCCCACGTCCGCAGCTTCTTCCACCGTACTTCCTCATGTTTGGGAAAATGCACCAAAAATAACCGGAAGATATATGGTCTGTATCAGAAGCGTACAGCTGTATATGGTGTAGGGGAAATTGTAAATCTCCGTATATATTTCCGGAGTCCCACACAAACGCTCTCTCAATATGGATTTGACCGTAATAAAAAAGGCAGAAAAAAGGTAATGTATCAAAAGATACCAGGAGTATATAGTGTAGGGTAAAATTTAAATCTCCGTATGTATATCCGGAGTCACACACAAACGCTTTCTCGGTATGGATTTGACCGTAACAAAAAAGGCAGAAAAAAGGTACTGTATCATAAGATACCAGGTGTATATAGTATAGGGTAAAATTTAAATCTCAGTATATATTTCCGGAGTCACACACAGACTCTCACTCAGTATGGATTAGACCCGAATATAAAAAGCAGAAAAACGGTACTGTATCAGAAGTGTACAGCTGTATACAGTATAGGGGTCATTTTAAATCTCTGTTTATATTTCCAGAGTCACACACAAACGCTCACTCAGTATGGATTTGACCAGAATACAAAAAGCAGAAAAAAGGTACTGTATCAGAAGATACCAGGTGTATATAGTATAGGGTAAAATTTAAATCTCTGTATATCTTTCCGGAGTCACACACAGATAGGCAGCATGCTTTTGTCTGTGATACCAGCCGGTACACGGTAGTGTTTGAGGAGCGTACAGCTCTATACGGTGTGGGAAAAAATGAATGCTTGGTAACAATGCAGAAAAAAAGAATAAAAGTATTAGTGCTGTGTAAAAAGCATTCTGCACAGCAGTGTACACACAGCAATACAGCTATCATGCAGCCTAATAACCAGCGTTGCTACACACAAGAAAATCCTCCCCTGTCACTGGCAGGCAGCCTAATAACCAGGGCTGCTGCACACAAGAAAATCCTCCCCTGTCACTGCACACTAACTGTACAGCACAATTGCTATCAGCACAAGCACATAAGAACTTCTCTTTCCAGTCCTTACTCTCTCCCTACTGATAAACAGCGTCAGGCAACGTCTCCCTACTGTTAAGATCGGCAGAAGTAAAATGGCGGTCAGCGGTCAGGGCTTTTATAGACACTATGACGTCCCCCCAAAGCAAGCCAATCACTGCAATGCCCTTTTCTAAGATGGTGGTGGATGCTGCCCATGTCATCTCGTTGCCCACAGTGTACGTCCTTGCTCATTGGCTGAAAAAAGGCGCCTGCAAGCATTATGGGAAAACCAACTTTGGCGCTCGGGTCGACGACCGCATGGCCGACTTCATGCTATGGTCGGGTTTCGCTCGGCGAAACCCGACTTTGGCGAAAGTCGGCAACTTATGAATCTGACCGACCTGTTTCGCTCAACTCTAATAAGGATTGATAGTTTCATATTTCCATTGTGAAGCAACACTGCTTTCAAACTTCTCTAGGATGAGTCAATAAACAATCGTCAATCTGCAACAAAATACTCTTGATTCAGTTTTTCAAAGAGGCCATTCACATTGTTACAGTACACCATTGGTCCATCAACTGTGAAAAATTGTGTTAAAGTGTTAATTCTGTTTCGGCAATAACACACTTTGACATCATCATGAAGAAGATTTTTCTGTTTCAACCTAGATGCAAGAAGTTCGGCTTTATCTTTTGACAATGAAAGGTCTCTGATGAGATCGTTTAATTCATGTTGAGTAAAGCGTTCTGGCAGCTTGGCTGCTCCTTTAGGTACATACTCATCTTGACTTGAGGTATCCATATCTTCCCAGTAGCTTCAGCTCCATAGTCTTCACATTCTACTTCATTTTCATCCAATCCAGACAACGGTGGTACAGGAACTGACAAAGTAGCATCATGTGGAACTGGCCTAATCGCAGATTCAAGTTCAGAGAAATTAATCTTATGTTTGTTCTTTGTAGAAAAGCCCTTCAGTTTGACAAAACAAAACTATGATTTTTAGGTTCTCTCTAAATTATGGGAACAGCAAATGGCATAGCCACTTTCCTCATATTCAACCAGTCATGAAGACCATTTGAACAACTTGAGCATATCACATGAGGGGCCCAGCTTGTCTTGATCACCAAGTGGACACTTAAAGTACATCTGGTACATCTTTTTATATCATGAGTGATTGAACGTACTTGGCCTTTTGGTGTAAAAGAACCACACACATAGTAGAATCTGTTTGGATGATTGATACACTGTTGTGGCATTTTTAGGTCAAACATTAGAGTAAGTTCAGTTCAATGGTGGTGTTGTAAGCAGGTTGCGGGATGCAGTGACAGACAGGAGGCAGAGCAAGGTTAACAAATTTAACAGTTTAATCAACAGGGTATTAAACTCCTCGCAGGGAGATAAATGGTTAAAGGGTAGTTAATAGAAACAAGAGCAGAATAATAGCAGTCCAGTTATCAAACTTATCGAGTCTTTATGTTCCTTCACCGCAGATGATCCCACAGGGATTATAGCGCCGACAACGGCTGGAACAATATCCACAGAGGGGGTCCTTTAAACAATGATTTGTCTTCTGGCGGTAGTGGTCGGTCTCCGGTACCTTCTGCTAAGTCCCTAGTCCATGAACTTGTGCAGTCAAAGCAAACCAGGCCGCAGCACTCTCGGAGTTAAACGTGGGCTGGCGTGCAGCAAATGGCAGGGAAGGCCGCAAACGAGTGTCTGGTACTTGGCCATCTCTCCTCCGCACGTGTGCAGTACTCACAGTCTCTGGGTGCACAGAACCTCTCTCTCCTGCGGTCCCGCTGGTGACAACGGGAGATGACAAACACAGCCTGCTGCAGCGCTGGTGCTCAGGAGACAGAGCATGCTGTTCACCCTGCTACGCGCTGCCTGTTCACGCCAAACACCCTGCTACTGTGTGCGCTTTTGCTTTTATCACGCCCCTCCTACCCGGGTCATGAGGTTGGTCCGGTCCCTCATTCCTTCCCCCAGGCAACATTGGAGGCAGCCTCATCAGTTCCGGACCCAGCTCAGCATAGATACCCACAGCCCAGTCTTCCTCCTTACACTCCCTCTCTCCTTTAGCTCACTATTCCACGGGCGAGAGTTCTTGCAGTAGGTGTTGACACTCCTCTATCTCTTGAATGATCCGCTGCCAAATAAATTGGTCTTGTTCATAAAGATTGGAAAGTATTCCAGCTGTTGTTCGTTATGTGCGGCGGTTGAGTGATTGAGTCAGGTTGGGTGGTTGAGGACGGAGACACGTCCGAGTTCAATGGAGCAGCCATCTCGGGAGTGTCAGGTTCTCGCACTTCTTTTGGTTGATGGTAGCGGACTATCCAAGTCAGAGGATGAGTCAGAAGGTTCTTTTTCATCACAAATGAACGCCGCAGGAGTGGGCATTTCAGGACACTTGCGCTCTCTCTTATTTTTCAGGATCTCGTGACAGGCAAGGACGTAGCATGCTTCGGTGGACTACTCGGGTAGGGGCTCCTTCTTCACTTCAGGCTGAACTTCATAAACGTGACCATTACGTCCAATTCATCGTTTCACCTGATATGGAGTTTTTTCCCATCGACGCTCTAACTTGCCTCGAGGTCGTTTGTCTCGGACCAACATTCGGTCTACAGCCTTTAGAGCTGTCCCTCGCATGGGCGTCATCTCATCATCTCATGGTGCTCAAGTTCCCGAAACTTGGTTTTTACCAGACAATGTAGAGTCTCTGCAAACAATGTCGGTTTTCATGGACCCAGGTGGAAACCCCTGTCCGTGGGTAGTCCTCCTCTGGGTCCAACTCCAGCTCGGTAATCTGTCGTCATTTTCAGCCGAACAGCAGGGTGTATGGCGTGCATCACGTGGTGCTGTGCACTTGGTTGTTGTACACCCAGACCAACTCAGCTACATACTCAGGCCAACGGACTTTCTGTTATGAATCAGTAACCGAGGAGGATAACATGAAAATTAGGCTAGGCAGCAAAACACCAGAGAGGTTGGTAGCTTAGCGGATTGCAGACCCCTGAACTGACAACACAACTAGAATTAGCCATGGGACGTTCCTACGATGACCTAGACGCCTAGTCAGCCAAAGAGTTAACTAAGCCTAAAGAGTGAAAGGGGAAGCTAGCTGCCCCAGAGTAGAGCCTCAAAGGAATAGATTGCCCCCAAACATATATTGACGTAAGATAAAGCACAAACACAGACAGAAAATAGTATAAGGAAATGCTGGGGCACAAACTGTCTAGATAGAACAAGACATGAAAGATACTGTCACAATCCAGCAAAAACCCTAAGAAAAACTTCAACACGTCTGATATACAAAAAATTGTCCCCCCCTGGTCTATGGCTCACCTCAATTTAAAGTTGAGAATTATCCTGAGGCGTCGTAGTGACAAACCTCATCTGGTGAGGTCCTCACAAGGAGATACCCATAATGATTAGCTGGCCTAGTGCAATGTAACCAAAGTAATGTACTGTCATGTGTAAGCGTGAAGTTCCTGCCTCTGGATTGTGCAAAAGAGGGATTATTTAAGTGTTCTGCCTGCTTTCTGAAATATATACTGTACTTCTCATCAGTTTGTTCAGTAAATAAAAGTTTATTCTTGGACTTTGTTCTCCCTCATTCATCTCTGCTTCATTGGGTCCTGGACTGCCATGTCAAGCATGCAGTCTGCAGAGGCATATACCATAGCTAACAGCCCACTCACCCAGCCAGGTTCCCTCTTTTACTATTTTTCTGTAGTGTGGCATCCACCCACTCAATATAAATGCAAATTGCTACTACAAAAACTGAAGCAGCAACATTGTAAAAAAGATTTGTGTCAGTCTCAAAACATTTTGCCATGATTGTACAGATTTAAAAATTGACTAGTAAAATAGATGTGGAAAAAAAATTGTTTGCGACACACTAATTTTGTAAGGTGGTCAGTGGCAGTTAAATCTCTGGAACTGGGGAACTTTTCTCATATATTTTTAAAAAGCAAAAAGCATTGCACAAGAAATGTAAAAACTCAGTATAGTCACTTGAGACAAGCAAGCACACCAAATCTGAGTGGCGCTAATTTCAGATTTTTATTTCTACATAATTATTGTATTGCCTTGCTTCTGCTATTTAGTGCATTAAAAATGAAGAAAATAAAATGTATAATTGTAAGTCAAATGCAGCAGGACAAATGCCATCTACACAATATCACTGATTAATCACACTGCATCTGGAACTGAGGGCACTTCTCTTCTCCTATATCTCCATTCCCCTATCAATTGAATCTCTGTATTATTTACAGACTACTAAACTCATCTTTTTCACTTTCACAATTTTACAACATATTATGGTTTGGCATATTTAGGTCTTTCTCTTCCTATCTCTATTTCTGAGCTATGAATTCTGACACTATCATAGAATCCTCCTAAAAGGCTGCTGCATTCCCTTCTTAGGCATTTATACATGTTATGATATTCCTTCATGATTGGTTGCACTATAGCATGCTATATTTTAGCTGCAAGGGCATTATGGAGTTGCATCTGAAGTCATGTCGGCCTTATGTTACTTGTTCCATTATTTTGCAATTTTCAAAATGGCGGTAATCATTTTTTTAGCGATTTGCACGAAAAGAAAAAAATCTTGCTTTCTTTGCTATGTATTTTATTTACAAACCCCTTATGAATTACCATGTTTGTCTTTGTTTCTAGCAGAATCATTGATTTCTGCCTCCAGGTACCTTCTGCTCTATGTCGGTCTTTGGCTAATTTTTCCTTTTGTTTTTTTTTTTGTGAGCTCTCAGTACAAAGCTTATCCTCTGCCTCCCACCGCTTTCACTCCCCTCACGCTATTGATTCAGGTTCTTGACCAATATTCTTCATGTCCTCTGGGTAGCTCACTTAGATATACATAGTATAATGCACTCTGTGCTATTCATTATCTGTATGCTTCAAGTTACTTTTTTTCAAATAAAAGTGTTTTTTAAACATTATCATACAATAAATTCTTTATGTGCATTGAAGACAATCTTATACGAGAGCAAAACAATTTGGTTGTCTCTAAATCAAGTTTTTCCAAAAAATAATAAAATGTCTTGATTGTATGATTCTCCCTTGACACAAAGGCATTTCCTCTACAGAGGCAAGCAGAGAGGCGATTGTTTGGGCTGAAGCATTGCAAACACATGTTTGGACACAAATTGCCTAGCTGACCTTTTTTTTTTATTGTGCTGATCCTCACAACCACTTTCCTTCATGCCTCTACAATTAATGCGGATGCCTGCCCAGGAGACAAGACTTATGTTCAAGTTTCTCTCAGCTAAGACTGTTCTTGCTTCTGTGACAGCATGATGTGGCTGCCATTACATAGATTGTCACTTAGAGAGACTAATCTTCCAAGCATTGCAGCAATGCAATAGAAGTTTTAGTATCAATGCAGAACCTGGAAGATTTATTAGTCTAAGTAACAAGATGACAAGTTGACAACCTTTACACCAGTTGTACTGGAAGCCTTATACTGTTGTCAGTTTTTGAAACATTATAGGGGAGTAACTGTTAAAAGAAATGGCAAAAGTATCAATTTGGTTGCATGTATTGTGCAGATATGAGCAAATAAATTTGACTGGAATGTAATTTTACAAAAATACGAGTTTACCGAAATGTAGATTTTTTGTAATTTGCTTTTGTGCAGATTCACCAAAAAGGCAGCCACTGGCCACCATTTTTGAAGCTGTAAAAAGCCAACTAAATGTTTAAAAATATAAAGAAAATACTTATGCTCATCTTACCGCATAACCCGATAGGGTTCTATGCTTGCATGTGCAAGGTCACAGCACACACAGTGACATCATGATGTCGTGACCTTTGTCGCACTTGCAAAGTCCTGGCCCTGCATATAAGGGCTGGGATTTCAGAGCAAGAGGCGATGATCTGGAGATATGGCTGGACTGCTGACGCTGATGAGCAAAGGGGTCGGAGAGATGAGCGGTAAGGTGAGTATAATAATTGTATTATTTTTTACATCTTATGTTTATTAGAGCCTAATAACATTAAACTCGCAGAGAATAATTTGTTCGTAAATCAAATTTCCTGGGACAATGTGAGCGAAAAATGTCGAATTCGAATTTTGCCAGATCCGCTCATCTCTAGTATTGTATAAATGTGAAGCAAGACCTCTTCCTTAAAACCAGAGATACGTGAATCAGCGAGATGATGTGTAAATTTTGGAACGATATTTGCCCTATATAAATCAAAGAATGCTGAAATATTGGGATATGGATCAGTAACTTATTTGATAATCTCTACCTAAGACCTCATATAGGAGTCTGTGTTGCATGTACACACGTGGTCAAAATTGTTGATATTCCTCATTTAATGACAGAAAAACCCACAATGGTGACATAAAAAAACTTGAATCTTACAAAAGTAGTAATAAATCAAAAATCTATGAAAATGAACAAATGAAAGTCAGACATTGCTTGTCAACTATACTTCCACAGAATTAAAAAAAATAAAATAAAACTCATGAAATAGGCCTGGACAGAAATGATGGTGACCTTAACTTAATATTTTGTTGCACAACCTTTTTGAGGCAATCACTGCAACCAAATGATTCCTGTCACTGTCAGTGAGACTAATGCACCTGTCAACAGGTATTTTGGCCCACTTCTCAAAAGCAAACTGCTCCAGTTGTCTCGTGTTTGAAGGTTGCCTTTTCCAGACGGCATGTTTCAGCTCTTTCCAAAGATGCTTAATAGGATTTAGGCCAGGGCTCATAGAAGGCTACTTCAGAATAGTCCAATGTTTTCCTCTTAGCCATTCTTGGGTGTTTTTAGCTGTGTGTTTTGGGTCATTATCCTGTTGCAAGACCCATGACCTGCGACTGAGACCAAGTTTTCTGACACTGGGCAGCACATTTCTCTCTAGAATACATGATAGTCTTGAGATTTCATTGTACCCTGCACAGATTCTAGGCACCCTGTGCCAGATGCAGCCAAGCATCCCCAGAACAAAACAGAGCCTCCTCCATGTTTCACAGTAGGGTCAGTGTTCTTTTCTTGATATGCTTCATTTTTCTGCCTGTGAACATAGAGCTGATGTGCCTTGCCAAAAAGTTCCATTTTTGTCTAATCTGTCCATAGAACATTCTCCCAGAAGCTTTTTGGCTTGTCAACATGTACTTTGGCAAATTCCAGTCTGGATTTTTTTCAACAATAGTGTCCTCCTTGGTTGTCTCCCATGAAGTCCACTTTGGCTCATCCAATGACGGATGGTGCGATCTGACACTGATGTTCCTTGAGCTTGAAGTTCACCTTTAATCTGTGTAGAAGTTTTTCTGGGCTATTTTGTTACCATTTGTATTATCCATCTCTTTGATTTGTCATCAATTTTCCTCCTGCGGCAACGTCCAGGGAGGTTGGCTACAGTCCCATGGAGCTTAAATTTCTAAATAATATGTGCAACTGTAGTTACAGGAACATCAAGCTGTTGGAGATGGTCTTATAACTTTTACCTTTAACATGTTTGTCTATAATTTTCTTTCTAATCATCTCCTGAGACAACTCTTTCCTTTGCTTCCTCTGGATCATGTTGCCTGTGATACACATCATGTCACCAAACAGCACAGTGAGTATCTATAGTCCTCTATACAGGCCCACTCACTGATTCTCTTCGTCTCAGCACCTGTGCTCCAATTCTCTGATGCGAGAGGAGAGCTTCAGCAGATCTGGAGCCGAGTATCATTACCCTTTTCTGCCATTTGACATACTATTCCGTCCATGTGACCTGGGACTTAATTCCCAAGGACGGAATAGTATGTCATATGCGATCAGCTGCGCTCACGGGGGGGGGGGGGGGAGCGCAGCTGATCACGGCCGGGTGTCAGCTGATTCTCACAGCTGACGCCAGTCACTAAGTGCCAGGAGTGGTCACGGACTGCTCCCGGAACTTTAACCCCGGGCACACTGCGATCAAACATGATCACAGTGTTCCGGCGGCATAGGGAAGCATCGCGCAGGGAGGCGGTTCCCTGCGTGCTTCCTTGAGACCCTCAGAAAAGTGCGATGTGATCGTGCTGTTCCGAGGGCCTCCTCACTGCAGGCCCCCGGATCCAAGATGGCAATGGGGTCCTTCCGGGTCCTGCAGGGAGGTGGCTTGTCAGTGCCTGCTGAGAGCGCTTTTTACCTGCGGAATGTCAGCCACTAGTGCAAGTCTATGGAGAAATTCCGCACAGAAAACTCTGTGTACCCACAAGAGAAATTGACATGCTGCCGATTTGAAAAACACACCACTGGTCAGTTTACACAGCGTTAAAAAGAATCAAAGTGGACATGAGATTTCTATAAATCACATCCGCTTTATTAGAACTGTAAGATACTGCGCTGTTGAAGCAGTAAAACACACAGCGTCAAAAACGCACAAAAAGTTAGTCATCAAAAGTGAGAGCCAGGATCAGCGCTGTCTTATGGTCACCACGTTTGAATCAAAAACAAGGTCTGGTAGATTGCTTCCATAAGCATTTTTTTCAAAACAATAAGTAAAAAATCTTTTTCTAAAAGCATTAGTTTCCACACAACACGTTTCTGCTGCTCTGCAGCATTACTCAGGTGTCCTCAGCGCAGCCGGAACACAAGGTATAATTTTATTCAGCTTCCTACGACCTGCATGTCCATATAGAAGGCCTACAAACAGATACTGTTATGTCCCATGAATGAGACATTTTACAGACCGTCCTGTGCATTTTACATGCTGTATTGCAGTCTCTCATATTGTTTACTGTTGCTATGTGTCCCTGTGTTTGCATAGCTGAAATCCTCCCTTTACATCAAGTTTGTCCCTCCTGTCTCTCTGTCTCCCTCTTCTGGTATGATGTCATTTCCTTCTTCTTTCTCCTGTGTTTCATTCTCCATCTTGATTTTATCAGATTCACATGTGTTTTCAGTCTGTCTGAAGAAAGTCTTTTTTACCTGCTGCTGTTTGTATGCATTCAACAAGAATTCTTACAGAAATCAAAGTCTCTTCTGGATTCTTCATAACATGTGTGCCGGCAGCTGAGTTAAGCTATCTGTGATCGTCGCCAATTGTAAGTAAGGTGAAAGAGATCCGGCATCTCACAGAGCCATATTTACAGCCACAGGCCCCGGGGACAGAATAGATACCCTTTAACCCCTTTATCCCATCTGACGTACTATTCCTTCCATGTGACCCTGGACCTAATTCCCAAGGACGGAATAGTACATCATATGCGATTAGCTACGCTCCCCGAGGGAGCGCAGCTGATCGCGGCCGGGTGTCAGCTGATTATCACAACTGACACCCGGCACTATGTGCCAGAAGCGGTCACGGACCGC
This sequence comes from Oophaga sylvatica, assembly GCA_033576555.1. Lineage (NCBI taxonomy): Eukaryota > Metazoa > Chordata > Amphibia > Anura > Dendrobatidae > Oophaga > Oophaga sylvatica. The sequence goes on from JARQOD010000312.1 coordinate 60,523, forward strand.
TTCCGGCACATTAACCCCTGTCACACTGCGATCAAAGATGATCGCAGTGTACTGCGGGCATAGGGAAGCATCGCCCAGGGAGGGGGCTCCCTGCGTGATTCCCTGAAACCCTCAGAACAGCACGATGCACCGCGCTGTTCCGAGGGACCCTTCTCCCTGCAGGACCCCGGATCCAAGATAGCCACGGGGTCGTCCCGGGTTCTGCAGGGAGGCAGCTTCCTCAGTGCCTGATGAGAGCAGGCGCTGAGAAAGCCTGCAGCACTGCCTGTGAGATCGCTGGTCTGACAGAGTGCTGTGCACAGTGTCAGACCAGCGATCTGATATAATACTGTGATGTCCCACCCTGGGACAAAGTAAAAAAGTCAAAAAAATAAAAATAACATGTGTAAGAAAAAATTCATAAATTAAGAAAAAAAAAATATTCCCCAGTAAATTCCTTTCTTCATGTAAAAAAGCAAAACAAAACAATAAAAGTACACATATTTGGTATCGCCGCATCCGTAACGACCTGCCCTATAAAACTGTCCCATTAGTTAACCCCTTTAGTGAACCCCTTGAAAAAAAAAGGCTAAAAAACAATGATTTGTCATCGTACCACCAAACAAAAAGTGGAATAACACGTGATCAAAAAGACCGATATAAAGAAACATGGTACCACTGAAAACAACATCTCAAAAAACGAGCCGCCATACAGCATCATCAGCGAAGCAATAAAAAAGTTATGGCTCACAGAATAAAGCGATGCAAAAATAATTATTTTTTAGATATAATCGTTTTTATTATATAAAAGCGCCAAAACACAAAAAAATGATACAAATGAGGTATCGCTGCAATCGTACTGACCCGAAGAATAAAACTGCATTATCAATTTTACACGAGGAATGGTATAAACGCACCCCCAAAAGAAATTCATGAATTGCTGGTTTTTGTTCATTCTGCCTCCCAAAAATCGTAATAAAAAGCGATCAAAAGATGTCATGTGCCCAAAAATGGTACCAATAAAAACGTCACCTCGTCCCGCAAAAAATAAGACCTCACATGACTCTGTGGGCCAAAATAAGAAAAAATTATAGCTCTCAAATGTTATGATGCAAAAACTATTTTTTGCAATATAAAGCGTCCTTTTAGCGTGTGACAGCTGCCAATCATAAAATCCCGATATAAATAGTAAATCAAACCCCCTTTATCACCCCCTTAGTTAGGGAAAAATAATAAAATTAAAAAAATAAAAAAATTTATTTATTTTTATTTTCCCATTAGGGTTAGGGTTGGGGCTAAAGTTAGGGTTAGAGTTGGGGCTAAAGTTAGAGTTAGGACTGGGACTAGGGTTACGGGTGTGTTAGGGTTAGGCTTATGGTTAGGGTTATGATTAGGGTTGGGATTAGGGTTTGGGTTAGGAGTGTGTTGGGGTTAGGGTTGGAGTTAGAATTGGGGGATTTCCACTGTTTAGGCACATCAGGGGCTCTCTAAACGTGACATGGTGTCTGATCTCAATTCCAGCCAATTTGACGTTGAAAAAGTCAAACGGTGCTCCTTCCCTTCTGAACTCTGCCATGCGCCCAAACAGTAGTTTACCCCACATATGGGGTATCAACATACTCAGGACAAATTGCACAATAACTCTTGGGGTCCAATTTCTTCTGTTTCCCTTGGGAAAATAAAAAATTGGGGGCGAAAATGTCATTTTTGTGGAAAAAAATATGATTTTTTATTTTTATGGCTCTACGTTATAAACTTCTGTGAAGCACTTGGGGGTTCAAAGTTCTCACCACACATCTAGATAAGTTCCTTTGGGGGTCTAGTTTCCAAAATGGGGTCACTTGTGGGGGGATTTCCACTGTTTAGGCACATCAGGGCTCTCCAAATGCGACATGACACCCGCAGACCATTTCATCAAAGTCTGCAATGCAAAACGTCACTACTTCACTTCCGAGCCCCGACGTGTGCCCATACAGTAGTTTTCACCCACATTTAGGGTATCAGCGTACTTAGGACAAATTGGACAACAACTTTTTGGGTCCAATTTCTCCTGTTACCCTTGGGAACATAAAAAAACTGGGGACTAAAAGATCATGTTTGTGGAAAAATATGATTTTTTTATTTTCACTCCCGGGCGTTATAAACTTCTGTGAAGCACTTGGGGGTTCAAAGTGCTCACCACACATCTAGATAAGTCCCTTTGGGGGTCTAATTTTCAAAATGGGGTCACTTGTGGGGGATTTACACTGCTTAGGCACATCAGGGGCTCTGCAAACTGAACATGACACCCATCAAAGTCTGCATTCCAAAACATCATTACTTACTTTCCTAGCCCTACTGTGCGCCCAAACAGTATCCCCCCCCACATATGGGGTATCATCGTACTCAGGACAAATTGGACAACAACTTTTGGGGTCTGATTTCCTTGGGAAACATCAAAAATTGGAAAATTTGGGACTAAAAACTCATTTTTGTGGATTTTTTTTTTCACACCCAGGCATTATAAACTTTAGTGAAACACTTGGGGGTTGAACGTGCTCACAACAGATCTAGATAAGTTCCTTAAGTGGTCTAGTTTCCAAAATGGTTGTCACTTGTGGGTGGTTTCCACTGTTTAGGCACATCAGGGGCTCTCCAAACGCGACATGGCATACAGCCAATTCTGAAAAAGTCAAACTGCGCTCCTTACTTTCTGAGCTCTGCCATGCACCCAAACAGTGGTTTACCACCACATATTGGTTATCAGCGTACTCAGGACAAATTGCACAATAACTTTTGAGGTGTTGTTACCCTTGGGAAAATAAAAATTGGGGTGAAAAGATCATTTTTGTGGAAAAAATATGATCTTTAATTTTACACTCTACGTTATAAACTTGTGTGAAGCACTTGGAGGTTCAAAGTTCTCACCACAGATCTAGATACGTTCCTTATGGGGTCTAGTTTCTAAAATGGGGTCACTTGTGGGGGATTCCCACTATTTAGGCACATCAGGGGCTATCCAAATGCGACATGGCGTCCAATCTCGATTCCAGCCAATTTTGGTTTGAAAAAGTCAAATGGCGCTCTGTCCCTCCCGAGCTCTGCCGTGTGCCCAAACAGTGGTTTCTCCCCACATATTGGGTATCAGCGTACTCAGTACAAATTGGACAACAACTTTTATGGTCCAATTTCTCATGTTACCCTTGGGAAAATAAAAAATTGGTGACTTAAATATCATTTTTGTGGGAAAAAAATTGGATTTTTATTTTTCATGCCTTGGCATTATAAACTTGTGTGAAGCACTTGGGGTTCAAAGTGCTCACGACAGATCTAGATAAGTACCTTAGGGGGCTCTAGTTTCCAAAATAGGGTCACTTGTGGGGGTTTTCAACTGTTTAGGCACATCAAGGACTCTGCAAACGAACATGACACCCATCAAAGTCTGCATTCCATAACGTCATTACTCCCTTTCTGAGCCCTGAAGTGCGCCCAAACAGTATTTCCCCCCCACATATGGGGTATCAGCATATTCAGGACAAATTGGACAACAATCAAATTGGACAACAATCAAAAATAGGGGACTAAAAAATCATTTTTGTGGATTTTTTTTTTTCACACCCAGGCATTATAAACTTTAGTGAAACGCGACATGGCGTACAATCTCAATTCCAGCAAATTTTGGTTTGAAAAAGTCAAACGATTGTCCTTCCCTTCCGAGCCCTGGCGTGCGCCCAGACAGTGGTTTTCCCCCACATATGGGGTATCGGCGTACTCAGGAGAAATTGTACAACAACTTTTTCTGTCCATTTTCTCCTTTTACCCTTGTGAAAATAAAAAAATTGTTTGTAAAAGATCATTTTTGTGACTAAAAAGTTAAATGTTCATTTTTCTTTCCACATTGCTTCAACTCCTTGAAGCATTTTGAAAGGTTAATAAACTTCTGAATTGTTTTGAGTACCTACGGGGGTGCAGTTTTTAGAATGGTGTCACTTTTGGGTATTTTCTGCCAAAAAAATAGACCCCTCAAAGTGATTTTCAAATGGGAGGTGGTCCCTAAAAAAATGGTTTTTAAATTTTGTTGTAAAAATGAGAAATCACTGGTCAACTAAGGGTTTAACCTTTAACTTTGTAAAAAAAAAAATTTTTGGTTCCAAAATTGTGCTGATTTAAAGTAGGCTGTGGGAAATTTTATGTATAATATTTTGTGTGATAATTTCTCTTTTTTAAAAGGGGAATAAAAATTCAAAGTTTTGAAAATACAACATTTTTAAAATTTTCGCATATTTCCATTGTTTTCATAAATAACCACAATTTTATCGAACAAAGTTTACCACTATCTGAAGTAAATGTCACAAGAAAACAATCTCAAATGTTTAGATCCGTTAAACGCGTTCCAATTATAACCTCATAAAGAGACAGGTCCGAATTGAAAAATTGGCCCGGCATTAACGTGCAAACCACCCTTGGGGGTTAAAGGGGGTTAAAGGATGAATCCTGAATGCTGGCAGGCAGGACACAATTTACTGCCCTTTATTCGGCAGCCACAGCACTGCCCCCACCCGACCACTGGACTTTATCCTGCAAATTAATTTACAGCTTTATGTCCACTGGTCAGCAAGCATTAAATACATGAGTCAATTTTCACCCTGTTTTAAAATTTTTGAGAGGACTTCGGGTTTTGTCTAAAGAGCCATTTCTTTTGCACAATGAAGAAAATTAAAAATCTTTACAATGTTCTTCAATTTATCTGAAGGTTTATGAAATTTCTCTTAAACTAAACAAAAAAGAACTTTGGGAATTTTTTTTTAGTTTTCATTGTGTTTTGTATACAAAAAACAATTAAATAAAGATATTTTTACTGATAATAAAATGAAAGTAATAGAAATTATTTCTAAGTATATATGATCACATTGCCGCGCATCTTAACTACATCTAGACAGCTGAAAATACTTGTTTGTTAGTACGTTTTTACATTTATAAATTGATTTTTGTAAATTTACATTTAAATTCAAGTAAATAACCTTCAACTAAAGTGTATTTAGTAATATTGCTGAGAACGGTGCACAAAAGGTAATTGAATATCTTCCGAGTTATCAGTCAAAAAAGGGGGCTACTTGAGAACTAAAGGGAAATGCCACACTAAACAGATCGCTAACGAGTCGCTAAAACTCACACCATCGCCTACTGCTACAGTCCAGAAAGAACCACGCCTTCACCCATTACATCTATGAAGTAGCAGCGGGTTGGATTTTTTAAATTAAAAAGTCCCTAATGTTCCCTCAAATCTCCTTAAAGCTATGTTTTATTTTTTTTTTTTTTCTAATTCCATTTTGATGACATTTCAAAATTAGAATTGGCAGTGCATGTTAATGCTCAAATAAGAAAACAATAGGGGTCAGAGGCTGCAGACAACTGTAAAAACCTTCTTCCTCACCCTAAAGGAAGCATCACTGGTGACATCTATTTCAGTGGCTGGGCAGTCCCTGCTCCTACTGACATGCTCGATTTCAATACCGACATATGCACAGTACGACCTCACAGTTATTAGCGTATCCTTTTTAATGCACAGTGATAGTGCGCTCCCCAAACGATTTGAGAGAAGTGACAAGCGGCAAGAAACACACTTTCAGTCTGCTTGAAAGTAGAGAAACAGGCAGGAAAGAGACAAGACTACCCCCTGAAAAGGAACTGGTTTATGCCTCATTCCTTGCTGGCATGGCACTTTTCTGCCGGCCTGTCACTTCTCATTAGAGCCAGTGAGGAGCGTGCTGTCCTGTGAAAATTAAAAAGGATATCCACAGTGACAAGGGAGCTTGTTTTGAGCATTAGAGATGAGCACTTTGCCTTTTTTGGATCGAGTGGGTTTCGGAAACCCGACTTTCTCAAAAGTCGAGTCGAACGAATTCGGCCGACTAACAAAAGGGTTGGGGTCGAGTCGAAAACCAACCCAATGCAAGTTAATGGGAATAAAAGTCCGGGGGGGTGTGGAGACAGTAAACACACCTACATTTGCCCATTCAATGCCAACGACATAAATTTTAATACTTAACTTCTCAACCTTAATTTTCTTTATAAAATATAACGCATTGAAAACGGCGGTTATTTTGGGTAAAGTTTGGGGGGGGCATGGCGGCTCCAGGTTTTTCGTGGGGCCCCGACCAAAGAGTCTCAGTGGGGCCCCCTTTTAAAACATACCACAATCATAAGCTCCGAACACAGAGAAAATAGGGAAGTCCCAATGCCAAATACTTCACTTTCTTACATTAATAGTGATATCTATTTTAAATTTCAAAATAGCTAAAAAAAACGGACAGTAAATTACCCAACGTTTTTATGGGCACCCTAGGCGCCATACAGAATAATGAGCCCCATATATTGCTCTATACGAATAATGACCCCATATATTGCTCCATACGAATGGGCTCCCCTAAAGCTTCATACAGAATAGCCCCCATAGTCTCCATATATGCTCCATATAAAAAGGGCCCTATATGAATCCCCAAAATAATTTAACCCCATATGATGCTCTAATGAAAGGGCCCCATATAGAGCTCCAGTGTTGATGACCCATAATGCTCCAAATATAAGGTCCCCATATAACCGATATACTCGTGATAAGCCGAGATTTTCAGCACCTTTTTTTGTGCTGAAAATGCCCCCCGCTTAACACGAGTCAAGGGCAGAAAAACCCGCGGGGAGGGGATCAGCGTCAAAAGCCGGTGGCTGGGACATCATACTTACCCCCCCTGTACCATCGCTGAAATTCCTGCAATCCGCGTTCTCCCTGGTTCCTGCAGCCTCCAGCGCTGACGGTGACGTAATACCCGCTCATTAAGGCATGTAATATGGGACACGACGCCACTCCCAAAGGCGGACCTCCATATTCATGGCCTTAATGAGCGGGATTAAAGTCACCGCTCACGCGGGAGCGCAGGAAGCCGGGAGACGCAGGATTGCCGGGGGACAGCACGAGGCACGGGGAGGGTGAGGGGTGGAGGAGGATTGGGGGGAGCATGGGAGGACAAGGAAACGAGCAGGACAGAGGGAGGATGGAGAGCACGAAGCAGAACGGGGGGAGACGGAGAGCACGGAGCAAACGGGGGGAGGACAAGCACGGACAGAACGGGGGGAGGACGGAGAGCATGGAGTAGGACGGGGGGGAGACGGAGAGCACGGGCAAAGGGGGGGGACGGAAGCACGGAGCAGAACGGGAGGACGGAGACACAAGGCATGACGGGGGGCACAGAGGAAATGGGGGAGTGCAGAGCTGGATGGGGGAGCACGGACAGGACGGGGAGGATGGAAAGCACGGAGCAGGACAGATAATGGACAGGAGAAGGGGAGCCAGAGGAGAATGGGGGCGCACAGAGCTGGATGGGGGCACAGAGCAAACGGCAACTTATACACCCGGCTTATACGCGTCAATGAGTTTTCCAAGTTTTTTGTGGCAAAATTAGGAGGGTCGGTTTATAAAGGGGTCGGCTTATCATGAGTATATACGGAAGCCCACACATAAGGTCCCAAGTGATGCCATATATAATTGCCCCAATGATGCGCCAATATAAGGGGCCCCCCATATGATCCCTCCAGTATATGATGTGCCCATGGTAGCTCCAGTTATAATGGGCCCATCAAGCCAAGGTATGATGGCCCCATATATAATTCTCCAGTGTATAACGCTCCCCATAATTGCTCCAACCATTAAAAAAATGAAATACCTTTCCTCGCTGGCACTGCCTACTCTAGACTCCTTCCCGCCATCTTCCAGCTCTCTGCACTCTGACTGTTCAGGGCAAGGGCGCCAGAACGTGACGTCTCGCACTCTCTGACCGAATGCACTGTCAGGAAATGCTAAGACGCACAGATGGAGCGGGGAAGGGGAAGATTGCAAGTGCGGGGGCCCGAGCAAGCAGGGGGGCACACTTGTGGGCCCGGGAACTGGCACAGGGCCCCCCCATAGTACGCCGGGGGTCTCTGACGGTGAGGGGGGCCCCCACCGCTCGGGCCCCCGGGTCACTTGCCCGGCGCGCCAGGTGCTGAGCCGATCCTGGGGGGGAACAGCCAGTTAGGGACTGGAGTGGAAAAAGTGGCATATTTGAGGTAGGCTGGACGTTCAGCAGCTGCAAATGTAGGAACGGGAAAGTCGGAGGAAAGGGGAGGACTGTTATATTTGGTAGCTGAGGATGCAGGGAAAAAAAGGAATACACCAGAGCAGTTGGAATCATGAGATTGCAGTACCCGACAACCACCACACTAGAGGCAGCCGGGGAGCGTTCCACGTTGGTCCTGACGCCTCGTCACGCCTGAGAAACAAAACTACACAAAAATAGAAAAGGAAAGCTATCTCCCCGGAGCAGATCCCCAAAGAACATAGAAAGCCCCCAAACTTTAATGGCTTTGACAAGATGAAATACGACGAAAAGACAGAAAATATATGACAAACGCTGGGGCCCAAACAAATAAATAGAAAAGGATAGGAGGCACTTACTCCAATCCCAGAAACCTGAAAACACCAACTCAAACTAAATTTCAAAAAAACCGAGACACACGACCTTCCACCTAAATTATTCTTGGTAACAAAATCAAAACAGCAGCCACTGGGAAAAAAATGGAAAAAGCAAAAATACAAACATCATGGCTGAACTAAACCGAGAGGGCAAACCCCCGGAGGGGACCCGAAGCCCCCACAAATGCGGACAAAATGCAAAAAATAGCACAAAAAACAAAAAGAAAATGTCTTATCTGTTAGCAGGAGATGCAGACCGACACAGCAGGCACAAGGAAAAGGAATGAAGGGTTCGAACGAACAATTGATCACCGGCAACCCTGATGGGAAGGTGACTCCCTTATATAAGACCAGTCAGTAACACCCTATTCCCGTCCTCACAAACTTCACTGACAGACCACAACGCTTGTAACCACCAAGGAAGCCCTGCCAGAACCTCTCAAACCCATTCACAACATACCCCCCCTTGAAGGGGTCACCGAACCCTCATTTGAGCAACCGGTCGGTCAGGATGAGTTCTATATACGCACGGATAAGTCTCCTAGCAGATGTCCGAAGCAAACACCCAAGAACGTCTTCCTGACCAAACCCTCCATTTAACCAAATACGGGTTTTCCGTCTAGAAAAACGAGAATCAATATTTTTCACCCACATAACTCCCATTGCCCTCAACCAAAACAGGGGGCGAGGCACAGCACAGGAAAACCCCTGGCTCCACAAACCTCTTCCAACAAGGACTTGTGGAACATTATGGATTTAAATGTCCCTGGAAGAAGCAAAAAGAAAAAGAAACAGGATTAATAATCCCAATCTTATAAGGTCCAAGAACCTAGGCTTAATTAGGAGATGCTCTCTCATAGGAATATTCTTTGAGACAACCAGACCAAGCCCCCCCACTCCAAAACCCAGGACCTCAGCCTATGCCGGTTAGCAAACCGCTGGCCTTCTCCGAGAGAGGGAAACCTCTCCACACCGGTCCCAAATCTGTTGCTACGCTCCACAACAGAGTCAACACTGGACAACAAAAGCCTCCGTCTGACCGAAAAAATCGAGGGTGAAACCCAGAATTACAGAAAAAAACGGGACATCAAAGTGGCGAAGCTAGCCCATTATTAAGACAAACTCAGCAAAGGCAAAAAAGAACCCATCCCTCCTGATCAGCAGACACAAAGCATATTAGATAAGTCTCCAATGTCTGTTTTGTTCCTCAGTTTGCCATTGGTCTGAGGATGAATGCCGAGGAGAAAGACAAATTTAACACCCAGTTTAGAACAAAAGTCCTCCAAAATCTGGAAACAAACTGGACTCCTCTGTCAACACAATGTTCTCAGGAATGCCGTGTAAACGAACCACGTGCTGAAGGAACAACGGGACCAATTCAAGAGGAAGGGAACTTAGGTAATGGCACAAGATGTATCATTTGAAAACCTATCACAAATTACCCAGATGGGGTCATTCTCTGAAAACAGAAGTCGGAAAAAAATCCAAGAGATATGGTCCTGCTTTGGGCACAGCAAGGCATCAAAAACCCTAGACGAGAAAGGGGTTTGGAGCGAGAGCAAGCCCGCGGACTAAAACAAATCCCTGACACACGAGAAAGGTAGGCCCCCCAAAAGGCCCGACTAACCAAGTCCTGACCAAAACCCGGGTTTGCCCAGCCAATGCGGAACAAAAATCTCAGACCACACTCTTTTTCCACGGTCCGGGACAAAAATTTTTTTCCAACAGGCGCACTGGGGCCTTCCTCCTGACACCCCCCCAAGCAAGTCTCAATTGGCGGTGGCGGAAAGAACACCCCTCTTTAAAAAATAACAGAAGATCAATAACTCGGAAGTCCGAAGGGGAAACCCTCGAGAGGGACCCCAAACATTCTTAGTCCCGGGGAAGAAAGAAACCACAAAATTAAAACGTGTGAAAAAAAGCCCCCCTGGCCGCTAGGATTTTTCGCTTGGGCAGACCCCCGAAACCAATTTTTAGGGGCCGTAAGGGCCCCACCTATGTTTTTTTTCCCCACCAATTCCCACTTTTTAAAACCCACTTCATGGCCATAACTCCCTTTTCCCCCGTCAAATTTACGTTCAGTAGAAAAATTTCGAGAAAAAAAGGCACAAGGTTTTTCTTTAGGCTCGGATCTTTTGGGACAAAACGGCACCTGCCCCAATTTCAAGGCACAACCTCCACCTGAAATGGCAAGAAACTCAGGCTGCGTAGAACAGGAGCAGAAGGAATCTTTTTCTTAAGTTCCTGAAAGCAAGCGCCTCAGGAGGAAATTCACCCAACAAACCCTTTCTGGTCAAATCATTTAATGGTTAACAATAACCAAAATTACCAATAAATTTACATAAAAATTAAAAAAAACCCAAAATCTCAAAGAGCCTTTAAGAGGGGGTTGGACCCAATCACAGATCCTAACCCCTTGACCGGTCCTTTCAAAACAGTGGGGACAAAATGAATCCCAGAAAGAGATCCCTGAAACCCAAAAAAAACACTTTGATCCCTTCAATCAACTTCCTCTCAAAATCGAATACAGTTCGAACATTTTCACAGAGAGTCCCATCTTTAAAAAAAAAAGATACTCCAAATAAAAAATCAAAATTTGTCCAAAAAATCCCTAAAAGGGCCCTTCATAAACGAAACGGAGGAGCATTAGGACCCCAAAAGGGGACACAGTACCAAAATGCCCTTCGGGGGGTTTTAAAAGCCGTCTTCCATTCACCCCGTGCTTAATGCTAAATTTTTCGCCCCCCTGGGTCAACTTGGAAAAAACCCAATAGCTTTTTTTACCCGGAAAACGGGGCAAAATAAGGGAAGGGTTTGATATTTCACAAATATGTTCAAGGACGATAACAAAAAACGCCTAAATAACCATCTTTTTTTCCACAAAAAAAAACCGGGGCCTAAGGGGGGAAAGGTTTTTCTATATTACCCCCTTTCCAATACTCCCCTTTATAAACCGCATAGCGTCATTTCAGGGAAAAACAAGTTTTAAAAAGGGGACCTTTAGGGAAAACACCCGGCACTAATTCAAAAACGCAGTCATACCCATGGGGAGGCAAGGATCAGTTTACTTCGCAAAAAAAATCAAAAAATCTACAAAAAATCGGGGGAAACCTGGGGCCGGGGGGGCAGAAAAACGATTTGGATTAACACATTGGGGCCCCAACGGTTACAGACACAGATTTCCAATCCAAACAGGGTTTTGAGACGAACCAAGGGAAACCCAGCACATAATGTCATGCAGATTAAACAGAACCAAAAAATTTTAGCACTCCTGGGGGCAGGGTTTAACCCCATTATCACCGGAAAAAAAATGGGGTTTTTTCTCAGCCAAAGGGGTAAACGATCCCCATAGGGAAAAACTTCTGTAGGGGTACAAGGGAAACCCCCAACTTTACAAAATCATAATCCACATTAATAGCTCCAAAACAAAAACCCCCACAAAAATAGGACAGAGAGCAAAAAAAAGTGAAGTTAATAAAAACTTAGCTGAACACCCCCAAAGACAACTGACTGAAAAAAGTCTTCCCCGTTAGGGCAACTGAAAAGCAGATAGGCACACCACAGTAGAAAAAAACCCCCTTGCGCTTTCGAAACCAGACGCTGTGCCCCAAACCACTCTATCACACGCATGGTTCGAAGCGGTTTTACAAGGAAACCATTCCACCAATTTTTCCCTCAGCAAACATCTGCAATTTGAATCCTAATGACATAGAATCTTGAACCAAGGACAGGAATTTTCCACCATAACACCTTTACATTATCTGACGACCCTTCCCCAAAAAGGGTGCCAAAGCTCTTCTTTTCCTTTTGGCGGGGCTGCCCACCTACGGAACCCCTGACAGTAAATCAGCGCTAAAGGGGCCCCCGATTTAATCCAAAAAAGGGTTTTTTTCCCTTTTAACAAGGGCATGGGGGTCATCAAAAAAAAACCCCCCCCCCAAAAAAAAGCTAAAAATCACTAAAAAAAGGATCCCCAGGGGCCCAGGGAAAAACCCCAAAACCTGGGGGTCGCCGCACAGGAGAAGATATAATTTGAACCTGTTTGCCTGCTTTCCCTGAGGTTTTTGTTTTTTGGGAAAAAAACAATTTACAATTATTTTTAAAAAAACGAAATTTTCCGATCCCCAAAAAAAAAACGGCAGGGAACCCCAGGTTCCCCAACACAACCAGAAAAGAAAGGGGGGCAAACCCAACCTCGGGGGAAGCAAAAACCCCAGGGGCCCGACAACTGTCTTCCTTTTAGAAAAAAACCCCCACACCCAGAGATACGGGGGAAAAAAAAAAACAACAAACAGAAAAAATCTCTGAAAAAATCTGAAAAACCTTTTTTTTTTTCACAATATTTTTCCCTTCTGTGAGTACCATACAAAAAATTTTTTTTGGCCCCTAAAAAGTTTGATTTGGTAGCGGGGGAGTGCGGGGAAAAAGGCAATACACCAAGCAGTTTAACTAGAGTTTGCAGTACCCTGACTAACCACCACAACTAAGGAAAGCCGGGGAGCTTCCAAAAGGTCCAAAACCCCTTCAAAAGCCGGGAAAAAACAACTACCCCAAAAAATAGAAAGAGGAAAGCATCCCCCCGGACAGATCCCCAAAGAACAAAAAGCCCCCAAAAAAAATGGCGGTTAAAAAAAGATAAATACGGACACGACAAAAATTATGAGCAAATGCGGGGCCCCAAAACAACTAAATAAAAAATAGGAAGGGCACTTACGGCAATCCCAGAAAACCCTAAAAGCACCAACTCTACAAAATTTTTTAAAAAAACCTAGACACACACCTCTACACCTAAATTGTTTTTTGGGTAACAAAAACAAAACACAGCCACAAAAAAAATGGAAAAGCAAAAGTACAAAACATGGCTGAACAAACCGAGAGGGGGGAAAAAACCCCCGGGGGGACCCGAAAAGGGCCCCCCCAAAAATGCAGGACAAATGCAAAAATATAGCACAAAAAAAAAAAGAAGAAAATTTTTATCTTTAGCAAAGGGGAAAGCAGACATGACACGCACTACAAGGGGGGAAAAAGGAATAAAAGGGGGCAGAAAAAACAATTAACAAACCGGGGAAAACCCATGGGAAAAGGGGACCCTTTTATAAGACCATTTAGTAACACCCGATTCCCCGTCCTTTAAAAATCTTTACTGGACAGCCAGCACGCTTGTAACCACCGAGGGGAAACCCCTCCCGAATCATCTCAAACCCCCTTTTTCCCAAAAAGGACAAAGCACAAATTTTTCGGCAACCTATGGGGCCCGGGGGGAAATGGACAAAATCCTTTGAAACCCGGGGGGGTCATTTTAATAAAGGTTAGATCCCACATTTTGGTCGAACCGGGGCCCCTTTTTTTTGTCAAATTTATTCCCAGCAAATGAAGACTCTTTCTGATAGCACACACCAGCAGGGCAAGCGCCCTGTAAGGATATTTTTGGGCCAAAATTTTTGGGGCCCAAAAAACCAGTTTACAAGCACAGTTTTCAAAGGGGAAAAACTGTGAGCGAGAAACGATAGGGGGGAAGGTAAAATTTTAAAACCCAAATTTTCAACTGTTGTCTCCGTCTTTGAAAAAAATTCAGGGATTAACAGTCAGTGACTAACTCGAGAAACAACCCACCAGGGCATAAACCCCCCTTCTCCAACCCACCGGCTTGAAAAACCCCAACACCTCTTCATTTGGCCCAGTACGGCCGTGTAAAAACCCCCCCGCTTTCGTGGCTGGGAAAGCTCTAAAAAGGGGTTTTCCAGAGGCGTTTGTTCGTCAGTAAAATTTCTCGGGGTTTTTCCCCTTTTTGGGGGATGATTTTTCGGGAATC
>JARQOD010000312.1:74898-169324 GCA_033576555.1 Oophaga sylvatica
GCTGATGAGCAAAGGGGTCGGAGAGATGAGCGGTAAGGTGAGTATAATAATTGTATTATTTTTTACATCTTATGTTTATTAGAGCCTAATAACATTAAACTCGCAGAGAATAATTTGTTCGTAAATCAAATTTCCTGGGACAATGTGAGCGAAAAATGTCGAATTCGAATTTTGCCAGATCCGCTCATCTCTAGTATTGTATAAATGTGAAGCAAGACCTCTTCCTTAAAACCAGAGATACGTGAATCATGCGAGATGATGTGTACATTTTGGAACCATATTTGCCCTATATAAATCAAAGAATGCTGAAATATTGGGATATGGATCAGTAACTTATTTGATAATCTCTACCTAAGACCTCATATAGGAGTCTGTGTTGCATGTACACACGTGGTCAAAATTGTTGATATTCCTCATTTAATGACAGAAAAACCCACAATGGTGACATAAAAAAACTTGAATCTTACAAAAGTAGTAATAAATCAAAAATCTATGAAAATGAACAAATGAAAGTCAGACATTGCTTGTCAACTATACTTCCACAGAATTAAAAAAAATAAAATAAAACTCATGAAATAGGCCTGGACAGAAATGATGGTGACCTTAACTTAATATTTTGTTGCACAACCTTTTTGAGGCAATCACTGCAACCAAATGATTCCTGTCACTGTCAGTGAGACTAATGCACCTGTCAACAGGTATTTTGGCCCACTTCTCAAAAGCAAACTGCTCCAGTTGTCTCGTGTTTGAAGGTTGCCTTTTACAGACGGCATGTTTCAGCTCTGTCCAAAGATGCTTAATAGGATTTAGGCCAGGGCTCATAGAAGGCTACTTCAGAATAGTCCAATGTTTTCCTCTTAGCCATTCTTGGGTGTTTTTAGCTGTGTGTTTTGGGTCATTATCCTGTTGCAAGACCCATGACCTGCGACTGAGACCAAGTTTTCTGACACTGGGCAGCACATTTCTCTCTAGAATACATGATAGTCTTGAGATTTCATTGTACCCTGCACAGATTCTAGGCACCATGTGCCAGATGCAGCCAAGCATCCCCAGAACAAAACAGAGCCTCCTCCATGTTTCACAGTAGGGTCAGTGTTCTTTTCTTGATATGCTTCATTTTTCTGCCTGTGAACATAGAGCTGATGTGCCTTGCCAAAAAGTTCCATTTTTGTCTAATCTGTCCATAGAACTTCTCCCAGAAGCTTTTTGGCTTGTCAACATGTACTTTGGCAAATTCCAGTCTGGATTTTTTTCAACAATAGTGTCCTCCTTGGTTGTCTCCCATGAAGTCCACTTTGGCTCATCCAATGACGGATGGTGCAATCTGACACTGATGTTCCTTGAGCTTGAAGTTCACCTTTAATCTGTGTAGAAGTTTTTCTGGGCTATTTTGTTACCATTTGTATTATCCATCTCTTTGATTTGTCATCAATTTTCCTCCTGCGGCAACGTCCAGGGAGGTTGGCTACCGTCCCATGGAGCTTAAATTTCTAAATAATATGTGCAACTGTAGTTACAGGAACATCAAGCTGCTTGGAGATGGTCTTATAACTTTTACCTTTAACATGTTTGTCTATAATTTTCTTTCTAATCATCTCCTGAGACAACTCTTTCCTTTGCTTCCTCTGGATCATGTTGCCTGTGATACACATCATGTCACCAAACAGCACAGTGAGTATCTATAGTCCTCTATACAGGCCCACTCACTGATTCTCTTCGTCTCAGCACCTGTGCTCCAATTCTCTGATGCGAGAGGAGAGCTTCAGCAGATCTGGAGCCGAGTATCATTACTGTTATGATTCGGTAGCTGAGGAGTGCAGGCAAAAAGGCAATACACCAGAGCAGTTGGAATCTATGAGATTGCAGTACCCTGACTAACCACCACAACTAGAGGCAGCCGTGGAGCGTTCCTACGTTGGTCCTAGACGCCTCGTCACAGCCTGAGAAACTAACTACACCTAAAGATAGAAATAGGAAAGCTATCTGCCCCGGAGCAGAACCCCAAAGATAATAGCAAGCCCCCAAACATGTAATGGCGGTTAGACAAGACGAAATACTGACACAGACAGAAAATAGTATGAGCAAACGTTGGGGCCCAAACTAACTAAATAGAAAAGGATAGGAAGGGTACTTACTGCAATCCCAAAAAAAAACCTGAAAGCACCAACTCTACTAATTTCAAAAACACCTGAGATCACACGACCTCTACCACCTAAATTAGCTCTCTGGTGTAACAAAATCAAAACAGCAGCCACTGAAAAAACTGGAAAAAGCAAAAGTACAAACATCAGTGGCTGAACTAAACTGAGAGGGCAAAAGCCCCCTGAGGGGACCCAGAAGTCCCCCACAGAAGTGCAGGACAAAATGCAAAAATCAAGCACAGAAACAAAAAGAAGAAAATGTCTTATCTGTTAGAAGGAGATGCAGACACGACACAGCAGGCTACAAGGGAAACTGGAATCAAGGATTCAGACCAGAACAATTGTTCACCGGCAACCCTGATGGGAAGGTGACTCCCTTATATAAGACCAGTCAGTAACACCCGATTCCCAGTCCTCACAATCTTCACTGAACAGACCAGTACCGCTTGTAACCACCAGAGGGAGCCTCTGCTCAGAACTCATCTCAAGCCCATTCACAACAGTACCCCCCCCTTGAGGAGGGGTCACCGAACCCTCATTTGTGCAACCAGGTCGGTCAGGATGAGTTCTATGATACGCACGGATGAGTCTCCTAGCATGGATGTCCGAAGCAAACACCCAAGAATTGTCTTCCTGACCATAACCTCTCCACTTAACCAAATACTGGAGTTTCCGTCTAGAAAAACGAGAATCTAATATTTTCTCAACCACATACTCCAGATTGCCCTCAACCAAAACAGGGTCAGGAGGCACAGCAGCAGGAACCACTGGCTCAACAAACTTCTTCAACAAGGACTTGTGGAACACGTTATGGATCTTAAATGTCCCTGGAAGAAGCAAACGAAAAGAAACAGGATTAAGAATCTCCATGATCTTATAAGTTCCAATGAACCTAGGCTTAAATTTAGGAGATGCTACTCTCATATGAATATTTTTTGAGGACAACCAGACCAAGTCCCCTACTTTAAACAGAGGACCATCAGTCCTATGCCGGTTAGCAAACCGCTGGGCCCTCTCTTGAGAGAGGGACAATCTCTCCACTACCTGGTCCCAAATCTGTTGCATACGCTCCACAACAGAGTCAACACTCGGACAGACAGAAGCCTCCGTCTGTCCCGAAGAAAATCGAGGGTGAAACCCAGAATTACAGAAAAATGGAGACATCAAAGTGGCAGAGCTAGCCCTATTATTAAGAGCAAACTCAGCCAAAGGCAAAAAAGAAACCCAGTCATCCTGATCAGCAGACACAAAGCATCTTAGATAAGTCTCCAATGTCTGGTTTGTTCTCTCAGTTTGACCATTGGTCTGAGGATGAAACGCCAAGGAGAAAGACAATTGAACACCAAGTTTAGAACAAAAGGTCCTCCAAAATCTGGAAACAAACTGAACTCCTCTGTCAGACACAATGTTCTCAGGAATGCCGTGTAAACGAACCACGTGCTGAAGGAACAAAGGCACCAATTCAGAGGAGGAAGGCAACTTAGGCAATGGCTAGGGTTGAGCATTCCGATACTGCAAATATCGGGTATCGGCCGATATTGGCTGTATCGGAATTCCAATTCCGAGTTCCGATATTTTCGTCATATCTGATACCGGAATCGGGATTGTCACTGTCACTGTCAGTGTCCGTCGGTCGGGTCTGTCAGGAGTCAGCAGCACTTACCCGGCAGAAGATCTCCGGCGGTCACATCCCGGACTGCTTAATGGCCGCCATCCTCTTCTCCCCGGCGGTCACATGCAGTTTCTCGCGATAACTGCAGTGACTGCTGGGTAATCGCGGCCGTAAAGCAGTCCGATGACGTCACCGCCGGGGAAGCTGGTAAGCAGCTGTGCTGCGCCGGGATGTCAGGCTCTGCCTGTCATTCCGATGTAGCAGAGCTGGATCGTCGTGGGACAGTCGTTACTATGGACTGCGTCGGACAGGTGGTATACTGTTGGTTTGTTTTTTTTATTTTTTTACAGGAGATCGATGGCATCGCAGGAATGAGAGAGTAATAAAAAAAATGAAAACTGTGTTGTCTCTTTTATTTCATTAAAAGACTTTTTTCTTGCTGTGTCTTTTTTTTACACATCTTATTGACGCCTCTCCATTATTAACCGGGTTTATTGTCACCGTGCAATCAACGGTGACATTAACCCCTTATTACCCCGCTTGCCACCGCTACAGGGCAAGTGGGAAGAGCCGGGTAAAGTGCCACAATTGGCACATCTTTTGATGCGCCAAATGTGGGGCTGCTGTAGCCTGGTATTATCAGGCTGTTGAGGGCCAAAATCCATGGGCCTTGACAGTCTTTTAATACCAGGCCGCAGCAGTCTGCATTTTACTTGGCTGGTTAACAAAAATAGGGGGACCCCTACGCCGTTTTTTTTTCGAGGGGATCCCCTATTTTTGTTAACCAGCCAAGCTAAGCAGACTGCTGTGGCCTGGTATTATCAGGCTTGCAAGGTCCATGGATATTGGATCCTTACCAGCCTGAAAAACCAGGCCTCAGCGGTCTGCTTCATCTGGCTGGTTAACAAAAATAGGGGGGATCCCACGCCAATTTTTTTCGAGGGGATCCCCTATTTTTGTTAATCAGCCAAGATATGCAGACTGCTGTGGCCTGGTATTATCAGGCTGGCAAGGTCCATGGATCTTGGCTCCTTAACAGCCTGAAAATCCAGGCCTCAGTGGTCTGCTTCATCTGGCTGGTTAACAAAAATAGGGGGGAACCCACTCCATTTTTTTTTCGAAGGGAACCCCTATTTTTGTTAATCAGTTCCCTCTGACGTCACTGATGGTGTCCCTGGCTGACCTGAAGTGAAAGTGGAAAGCAATCAATTAAGCTTTCCACTTCCTCTCCTGTCAGCCAGGAAAGGAGCTCATTCATTTGGGGGTTTACTGTGAGGCTGCAGCATTAGCTGCGGTCCCTGCAGTAAACATTAACCCTTTCTGAAGGATTACACCGTGGGACCTCTTGTAGAGAAAAACAGCCGCACTCAAAGTTGATTGTGAAGCAAAATAAGTTCCATTTATTACAACAAAATTGCTGCAGCCACTGAACGGATCGCTCCTATTTGCTTCTTACTACAGCCTACACGGGACTTTTTGTTCCTTTCTAACTTCCTCCCTTATACCCTGCATCTCAAGTGAGGTTTTGAAAAAGACCGCTATCGGTCGAAACGTTAATCCCATCATTTGTTGTCCGTTCTACTTCATACCACACAAATTGTGGCTCCTGTCTATAATTTTGTTGTAATAAATGGAACTTATTTTGCTTCACAATCAACTTTGAGTGCGGCTGTTTTTCTCTACTAGTGGTTACTTGGTTCAGCCAGCACCAACCATTGACTAAACAGTGTGCGCATCATTTACTTACTACACCGTGGGACCTGACTGTGCATCGGATTGGTAAGAATAATTTTGCTTTATTATTTTATTTTTATTACAGGAAATGGTTTTAGCAGGTAAATAAAATATGGTCAAAAACTGTGTGATTATTTCATTAAACTTCTTTTTTATTAAAGTGTGTGTGTTTGATTTTTCTTTCATACAATAGGATTAATAATTGATAGTTGTCTAATTGACAGCTCTCAATTATTAACCTGGCTTAAAGTGACCTTTCAATTGCAAGGTCATTTTAACCCCTTATTAACCCATTCGCCACCGCTACAGGGCAATGGGAATAGACGGGCAAAGTGCCAGAAAGGGCAAATCTAATTAGAGATTTGCCCTTTCTGGGGTGTCTGGGGGCAGATGTTAGTAGCCGGGGGGGGGCAAAAATAATGGTACCTCTCTGGGCTATTATTATCTGCCCCACTCACTGGCTTTGTCTGTCTGGTTGCGAAAATAGGGCGGGAGCCCACGCATTTTTTTTTCAGCAATTTTACACCTCATATATATATATATACATGTCATTGAGTTTGTGACACATATATATATATATATATATATATATTTATAGTTCATACACTTCTACATAGTATAATAGCCGCTAATTCAATTGCCGGCTTTTGTGAAAATGCAGAACCCAACATGAAATGACACTTGGTTTACATAGAGTTAACCATGTCTTTTCATGTAGTTTGATATCTGATTTGCACAAACAATTACATGAGTGTAAGTGTGCAAAATTTCACACCTGTAGGGGTTAATTAAAGGTGTAAATTCGTAGCAAAAAAGTCTGTTTTTTTTACAACGAATTTACACCTTTAATTAACCCCTACAGGTGTGAAATTTTGCACACAGCCACTCATGTAATTGTTTGTGCAAATCAGATATCAAACTACATGAAAAGACATGGTTAACTCTATGTAAACCAAGTGTCATTTCATGTCGGGTGCTTCTGTCTTTTCACAAAAGCCGACTTTACCCGGCAATTGAATCAGAGGCTATTTTACTATGTAGAAGTGTATAAACTATAAATATATGTATATATATATATGTCACAATGACATGTATATATATATATATATGTATTCTATGTGTGTATATTTAGTGTTTACAAGGAAAGAATGGGGTTTTTTTAGTTACGATATTTTGTTCCCATAGACTTACATTGGATTTCCGGTATCGGTATCGGGTATCGCCGATATTTTAATGGTATCGGCGATACCATTCCGATTCCGATACTTTTGGATATCGGAAAGTATCGCTCAACTCTAGCAATGGCACAAGATGTATCATCTTGGAAAACCTATCACAAATCACCCAGATGGCGGTCATTCTCTGAGAAACAGGAAGGTCGGAAATGAAATCCATAAAGATATGGGTCCATGGTCTCTTGGGCACAGGCAATGGCATCAACAAATCACCAGAGCGAGAGCAAGGCTTGGAGCGAGAGCAAGTCCCGCAGGACTGCACAAATTCCCTGACATCACGAGACAAGGTAGGCCACCAAAAGGACCGACTAACCAAGTCTCTGGTACCAAAAATTCCGGGATGCCCAGCCAACGCGGAACAATGAATCTCAGACATCACACTCTTTTTCCACTGGTCCGGGACAAACAATTTTCCAACAGGGCAGCGCTCGGGCCTATCCTCCTGACACCCCTCCAGAGCAAGTCTCAAATTGGGTGAGATGGCGGAAAGAACTACACCCTCTTTCAAAATAACAGAAGGATCAGATAACTCAGGAGAGTCCGCAAGGAAACTCCTCGAGAGAGCATCCGCCTTAACATTCTTAGTGCCAGGAAGAAAGGAAACCACAAAATTAAAACGTGTGAAAAACAAGGCCCACCTGGCCTGTCTAGGATTGAGTCGCTTGGCAGATTCCAGATAAACCAGATTCTTATGGTCCGTAAGGACCACCACCCGATGATTGGCTCCCTCCAGCCAATGTCTCCACTCTTCAAAAGCCCACTTCATGGCCAATAACTCCCGATTACCCACGTCATAATTACGTTCAGTAGGAGAAAATTTTCTAGAGAAAAAGGCACAAGGATTACTTTTAGAGGTCTCTGGATCTTTTTGGGACAAAACGGCACCTGCCCCAATTTCAGAGGCATCAACCTCCACCTGAAATGGCAGAGAAACATCAGGCTGCCGTAGAACAGGAGCAGAAGTGAATCTCTGCTTAAGTTCCTGAAATGCAGAGACTGCCTCAGGAGGCCAATTCACCACATCAGAACCCTTTTGGTCAAATCAGTTAATGGTTTAACAATAACAGAGAAATTACCAATAAATTTACGATAAAAATTGGCAAACCCCAAAAATCTTTTGAAGAGCCTTTAATGAAGTAGGTTGGACCCAATCACAGATGGCCTGAACCTTGACCGGGTCCATTTCAATTACAGATGGGGACAAAATGAATCCCAGAAATGAGATCCTCTGTACGCCAAAAAGACACTTTGATCCCTTCACATACAGAGCATTCTCTCTCAAAATCTGGAATACAGTTCGAACATGTTTCACATGAGAGTCCCAGTCATTGGAAAAACTCAAGATATCATCCAAATAAACAATCAGAAATTTATCCACAAAATCCCTGAAAATGTCATTCATGAAGGACTGGAAGACAGAAGGAGCATTAGTGAGCCCAAAGGGCATCACAAGGTACTCAAAATGCCCCTCCGGGGTATTGAATGCCGTCTTCCATTCATCCCCGTGCTTAATGCGAATAAGGTTATATGCCCTCCTGAGGTCAAGCTTGGTAAACCAAGTAGAGTTTTTCACCCTGGAAAACAGGTCAGAAATCAAGGGTAACGGGTATTGATATTTCACAGTAATATTGTTCAAAAGACGATAATCAATACACGGCCTTAATGAACCATCCTTTTTGGCCACAAAGAAAAAACCGGCACCTAAGGGTGAAGAGGATGGTCTGATATGACCTTTCTCCAATGACTCCTTGATATAAGACCGCATAGCGTCATGTTCAGGTACAGACAAGTTAAAAAGGCTACCTTTAGGGAATTTACTACCAGGCACTAATTCAATAGCGCAGTCATAGCTCCTATGGGGAGGCAAGGATGCAGATTTACTTTCGCTAAACACATCAGAAAAATCAATCAAAAAGTCAGGAACATCCTGAGCCTGGGGGAGGCAGAAAAAACAGGAGTGTTGGTATTAACACATTGGCAGCCCCAACTGGTTACAGACACAGATTTCCAATCCAAAACAGGATTATGAGACTGTAACCAAGGGAAACCCAGTACGATAATATCATGCAGATTATACAGAACCAAAAATTTGCAGCACTCTTGATGATCAGGTTCCACCCTCATTGTAACCTGAGTAGAGAACTGAGGTTTATTCTCAGCCAAAGGGGTAGAAACGATCCCCAGAAGGGGAATAGACTTCTGTAGGGGTATCAAGGGAAACCCACAACGTTTAGCAAAATCATAATCCATCAGGTTAATAGCTGCTCCAGAATCAACGAAAGCCTGAGCAGAAAATGAGGACAGAGAGCATATCAGAGTGACAGTTAGTAAAAACTTAGTCTGAACACTACCCAAGACAACTGAGCGTGCAAAACGTCCTCCCCGCTTAGGGCAGACTGAAATAGTATGAGAGGCATCACCACAGTAGAAACATAACCCATTGCGCTTTCGAAACTCATGACGCTGTGCCCCAGACACCACTCTATCACACTGCATGGATTCAGAAGCAGGTTCACAAGGCAACACTATTCCACGCATACTTCTCCGCTCACGCAAACGTCTGTCAATTTGAATCGCTAATGACATAGAATCATTGAGACCAGAGGGGACAGGGAATCCCACCATAACATCCTTTACATTATCTGACAGCCCCTTCCGAAAAAGGGCCGCCAAAGCGTCGTCATTCCACTTGGTCAGGACTGCCCACCTACGGAATCTCTGACAGTATAACTCAGCGTCATCAAGCCCCTGATTTAATGCCAACAAGGCTTTTTCAGCTTGATCAGTGACATTAGGCTCATCGTACAATAACCCCAAAGCCTGAAAAAATGCATCAACATCACTCAAAACAGGATCCCCAGGTGTCAGGGAAAAAGCCCAATCCTGAGGATCGCCGCGCAGGAGAGAGATGACAATTTGTTTCCTTCCAAAAAAAGGCTGCACTCAAGCATACTAAAGCATGACAACATAGAATACATGAAATTTGAATAGCAATATGGCTTTGGAATATAAGGAAAAATTTGAGACGCTTAGTATAAACATTTGGCCAAACATTTTAAAGCCCAACAACCATCGTCAAGGTGGTCTCAATTCTGTTGAGTCCCTAACCTAATGTGAACATACCTCTATTAGGCTGATATCTGAATTTCTGGGTGAATATGCACCTCTGTCAGTAATGCCTGCATTTATGGGTAAAGTAGAGAGCTGGTGTAATTAAAATCACCACCTGGTGGGGGCGGAGTGCTCGGTCAGCAAGCTAACATTCAAAAGACAAAAAACCTGACTGGCACTTCCAGACTAATGTGAACTAGGTGCAAACCAAAGGGAGCTACCCTCATGTATAACATCCAAAAAAAGGCTGCACTCAAGCATACTAAAGCATGACAACATAGAATACATGAAATTTTGAATAGCAATATGGCTTTGGAATATAAGGAAAAATTTGAGACGCTTAGTATAAACATTTGGCCAAACATTTTAAAGCCCAACAACCATCGTCAAGGTGGTCTCAATTCTGTTGAGTCCCTAACCTAATGTGAACATACCTCTATTAGGCTGATATCTGAATTTCTGGGTGAATATGCACCTCTGTCAGTAATGCCTGCATTTATGGGTAAAGTAGGGAGCTGGTGTAATTAAAATCACCACCTGGTGGGGGCGGAGTGCTCGGTCAGCAAGCTAACATTCAAAAGACAAAAAACCTGACTGGCACTTCCAGACTAATGTGAACTAGGTGCAAACCAAAGGGAGCTACCCTCATGTAAAACATACAAAAAAAGGCTGCACTCAAGCATACTAAAGGTTGGTGGGCTTTAAAATGTTTGGCCAAATGTTTATACTAAGCGTCTCAAATTTTTCCTTATATTCCAAAGCCATATTGCTATTCAAAATTTCATGTATTCTATGTTGTCATGCTTTAGTATGCTTGAGTGCAGCCTTTTTTTGGATGTTATACATGAGGGTAGCTCCCTTTGGTTTGCACCTAGTTCACATTAGTCTGGAAGTGCCAGTCAGGTTTTTTGTCTTTTGAATGTTAGCCTCACTGCAGGCCCCCGGATCCAAGATGGCAATGGGGTCCTTCCGGGTCCTGCAGGGAGGTGGCTTGTCAGTGCCTGCTGAGAGCGCTTTTTACCTGCGGAATGTCAGCCACTAGTGCAAGTCTATGGAGAAATTCCGCACAGAAAACTCTGTGTACCCACAAGAGAAATTGACATGCTGCTGATTTGAAAAACGCACCACTGGTCAGTTTACACAGTGTTAAAAAGAATCAAAGTGGACATGAGATTTCTATAAATCACATCCGCTTTATTAGAACTGTAAGATACTGCGCTGTTGAAGCAGTAAAACACACAGCGTCAAAAACGCACAAAAAGTTAGTCATCAAAAGTGAGAGCCAGGATCAGCGCTGTCTTATGGTCACCACGTTTGAATCAAAAACAAGGTCTGGTAGATTGCTTCCATAAGCATTTTTTTTCAAAACAATAAGTAAAAAATCTTTTTCTAAAAGCATTAGTTTCCACACAACACGTTTCTGCTGCTCTGCAGCATTACTCAGGTGTCCTCAGCGCAGCCGGAACACAAGGTATAATTTTATTCAGCTTCCTACGACCTGCATGTCCATATAGAAGGCCTACAAACAGATACTGTTATGTCCCATGAATGAGACATTTTACAGACCGTCCTGTGCATTTTACATGCTGTATTGCAGTCTCTCATATTGTTTACTGTTGCTATGTGTCCCTGTGTTTGCATAGCTGAAATCCTCCCTTTACATCAAGTTTGTCCCTCCTGTCTCTCTGTCTCCCTCTTCTGGTATGATGTCATTTCCTTCTTCTTTCTCCTGTGTTTCATTCTCCATCTTGATTTTATCAGATTCACATGTGTTTTCAGTCTGTCTGAAGAAAGTCTTTTTTACCTGCTGCTGTTTGTATGCATTCAACAAGAATTCTTACAGAAATCAAAGTCTCTTCTGGATTCTTCATAACATGTGTGCCGGCAGCTGAGTTAAGCTATCTGCGATCGTCGCCAATTGTAAGTAAGGTGAAAGAGATCCGGCATCTCACAGAGCCATATTTACAGCCACAGGCCCCGGGGACAGAATAGTAAAAAAGACTTTTCAGATTCATCTGTAAAACCCACAGCTTCTATAAAGCTACAGAACTTCCTGCAGAGCATCCGCTCTCAACATAAGAGTCTATACAGCTCCCCTTCTCCCTGTGAATCAGTATAGCTGAAGCAATGACTACACGGTCTCTGCCAGACCCATTGTCAGAGGAAGAGTGCATAGACCCTGATCCACCATTTAGTGAGAAGGCTAGATGTGTTACAAAGCCAACATGGAAAATAAAACAACTGTGTTCAGATTATCAATGTTATGCAAAAATAACAGACCAATATATCATAGTGTTAAAAAGACTTAACCCATCAGTTACCTGCAAAGAGCTGCAAGCTTTCTAAAAACTTAACTCTGAGAGAGAAAGCATGGTGCGCGATATAAAAGCCAAAACAGAGGCAAGAATCGCGCTAATAGCCGAGATGTCATCTTGCATTTCTGGCTCTGCCAGACAGTCAAAGCGACCATCTAAGTCACGCTCTTCAAAATCCTCAACCCTCAGCGAACAGCTCATAAAAGCACGTGCGGAAGCTGAGGCCACTAAAATACAAGCTGCCTTTGCTCAAAAGGAAACTGAAATGAAAACTGAGGCAACTAAAATACAAGCTGCCCTAGAGGCCCTAGAGAAGGAAACTGAGATGAAAACTGAGGCCACTAAAATACAAGCTGCCCTAGAGGCCCTAGAGAAGGAACTCCAACACGCCATAGCCATGGCAAAGTTAAAGGTCCTGGAACAAGCCATCAGTGGGAGCCAAAGAGACAGCATCAGTTTAAGTGGTTTTGATACTGAAGACCCTCTTAAGCGTACTAGAGACTATGTACAAAGCCAACACAGTGCTATCCCTGCTCCTGCAATCCTTCCTGACCACACAGATGCTCCCCTGAAACATCAGGGTTTTGATACTGAAGACCCTCTTAAGCGTACTAGAGACTATGTACAAAGCCAACACAGCGCTTTCCCTGCCCCTGCAATCCTTCCTGACCACACTGATGCTCCCCTGAGACAACAGGACACAGAGCGTTTATCCCCATCCTGCACCCAAGGTCAGTACAATTACAATATGCTGCCAATCTTGTATCCTGATCCACCTCTGTGCACCGAAATGTACCAGAAACCTGCAAATCACCAAATCTTATACTCAGAATCCTACGTACAGGCCAATATGAAGGCCAGTCACCACACTCCGGTCAATCACACAATTCCAGTCCCATATGTGGCAGAAACTAAGCTCATTAAGCCAGTTAATGGACTGAACGCCTACGCTGTCCCATATATACCTGCATTCCCAGGTCAAATCACAGACTGTATGAACAAAGCTATCCAGCCAGCATCGGTCCTTCCAAAATCGGAGAATGCTGATATGACTGGCCTCGCAAGGTACATGATTCGGAGCGATCTAACTAAGACTGGTCTTACAGAGTTTGACGATAAACCTGAGAACTACAGGGGTTGGAAGTGTACCTTTGAAACCACGATCAGTGATCTCGGCATCACCGCCGCTGAAGAGCTAGACCTGCTAATCAGGTGGCTTGGGCCACAATCCACGGATCGGGTCAAGAGACTTAAATCTGTCCACATCAGTAATCCCATTGCTGGTCTCACTGCTGCATGGAAGAGACTAGAAAGAAGCTATGGCAGTCCTGAGGTCATAGAAAGGGCCCTGTTCAAACGACTAGAGGATTTTCCAAAGGTATCTATTAAAGACAGTACAAGGTTCCAAGAGCTCAGCGACCTCCTGTTAGAGCTTCAGCTGGCCAAAGCAGACCCGTACCTTCCTGGCCTCAGCTACCTGGACACTGCTCATGGGGTAACCCCAATAGTTTCCAAGCTGCCACCCAATATCCAAAATAAGTGGGCTATGCTTGGATCAAAATACAAAAGGGAAAACCAAGTCTCCTTCCCTCCATTTTCCTACTTCTGCGAGTTCATCGAAAATATCGCAGAGTGTAAGACCGATCCAAGTTTTTCCTATGGAGAACACAGCGACCCTGTTTCATCTACAAAACACGACAGTCCACGTCTTAACTACAGGAACCTCCAGGCTCCAATGTCCATCAAGAAGACTGATGTTCTTCCGGCACCTTCAGTATCACAAGATAAGAGCGAAAAAGGTGAGAAGGTTGAGAATCCTAATCGCCAGTGTCCAATTCACAAACTGCCACATCCCCTGAAGAAGTGCATCGGCTTCAGGAAGAAGCCCCTTCAAGAACGAAAGGAACTCTTGAAGAAGTTTGGAGTATGCTTCAGGTGCTGCGCCTCTACCGAACATCTTGCTAAGGACTGTGTCATCCCCATCAAGTGTCTAGAGTGCGACAGCGAAGACCACGTACAGGCGCTCCATCCATTACAGCCTGACTCTGCGTCTTCACCTTCTCCCATCACAAGCCATGGCGGGGAGAGTACAGACCAAGTGACAAGCCATGTTGCAGTATCTTCCTCATGCACCGATGTCTGTGGAGAAGGTCTTCGAGACAAGTCCTGTGCGAAGATTTGCCTGTCATGGGTGTATCCCAAGGGCCATCCAGAGAAGGCAGTCAAGGTGTACGTTAGCCTGGATGACCAGAGCAACAAATCATTAGCCAGGTCAGAACTCTTTGACTTGTTTGACTTAAAAGGAGACTCTATCCCTACACCTTGGGCACCTGCAGCGGCGTTTTACAAACCTCTGGAAGAAGGGCCAGTGGCCTCATAATAACTTCTCTTGAGAAAGGCGCCACGGAGATACCACTACCCACGCTTGTAGAGTGTAACCAAATACCATTCAATAGGGAAGAAATCCCAACACCAGAAGTCGCTCTTCAGCATCCTCATCTCAGAATGATAGCCAAAGAGATGCCACCCCTGGACGATAAGGCAGACATCCTAATTCTCCTCGGCAGAGACATTATACGACTGCACAAGATGCGTCAACAAATCCACGGACTACTCAATGAACCATATGCCCAGCGCCTCGAGCTGGGCTGGGTCATCATTGGCAACGTCTGTAGTGACCAGACAAAGAATCAGAACGACACCTCCTCTTACAAAACCGTTATCACGTCGGATGACAACAACTTGTCCTCCCTGTCATACTCACGTCACCAATGGATGAAGGAGAAGTCAAACGACACTACGTGTCAACGGCAACCATCCAAAATTTCAAGTCCGCTTTATCCTCGAGACTACAACTTCAAGATAACAGCATTCGATCCTTCAACCAAGGACAACAACTCACTACCTACAGAGGGAGACAAAGTGATCATCAGGGTCATGAGCGTCAAACCCACCGAAGACAACTATAACAGCTGGGTAGCTCCCTCACCTTCTCTTCCAGCAAAGACTAAGTTGCCAAGGGATCCACAGCAAGTAACTGCTAAGTTCCCAACCTTTGATACCCATCTCCATCACAAGCCTGGTCAAACCGAAGCCATGCTAGACTTCAGTGCTCAAAGTGAGAGCCCCTCTCTCAACAGCCTACCTCTGACCGATGGTGCCAGCGTTTTCCCCACGCAATTCAGCCTCAGCTCACTGGTGGATGTTGAACAAGACACGTTCTCTTCCCAAGCATCACCCTGTAAGGAACTTGCTATCGAACGAGGAGACTCGCTTGTTGAAAACAGCATCGACGGTCTTCTCGGGTTTAAGACACCCATCGCAGTTCTAGGCAGGGTACCACTGAGACAGCTTGCTACTCCGGATATCAACGGGAACACTATGTTACCATCTCAGAGACAGCAAAGATGGGAGACGGCGAAGAAGTCTCTAAAGGCCTTACAACAAGTCCTGCCCCGTAGTTCTGTAAAGACTCTTTCAACCGTCATCAAGAGACAAGTCTACCTTTCCTATGACGTGTCTACGAAGACTACAGCTGCAGGAGCCTCTCCCAGTGCTTCAGAAACCAGCAAAAAGGTACAGAAGCTGAGCTCTCTTTACCCTGGACATCCTTTCAGCTGGTCAGCCATCCTATCTGCTGACATACATTTCAGGCAAATCATCTGCTGGCTCCTTCGAGCAGGAGTCACATGATCTTAGCTTCCTCTTTGAACTCTGCCATGGCGGGGAGCATTTCTCTGCATACTACTGCCTTGCTAGTATGCAGAACTATCAGCATCTGAATGAACTTTGAACTTTCCTTTGTTAACTTGAACTTTCGTCTTTTGATTGTTTGGGTTGGTGGAGGCGTTTGCATGTTGCAGCTTCCTCAATCTGAAGATGGGTTCTCCCATAACTTGGTTTATCCAACCATTGAGGACTTCACGTCATCAACCAAGAATTGGACTTACAACTGTTACAGTTTATTTCCGCATGTTGTGTTCTACTTTATGTCTTTCAGGTCTACAGTGACATCTCCAGTGGACATCATAAAATTATGAAATCTATAGATTTCAGACGGGGAGTGTTATGTCCCATGAATGAGACATTTTACAGACCGTCCTGTGCATTTTACATGCTGTATTGCAGTCTCTCATATTGTTTACTGTTGCTATGTGTCCCTGTGTTTGCATAGCTGAAATCCTCCCTTTACATCAAGTTTGTCCCTCCTGTCTCTCTGTCTCCCTCTTCTGGTATGATGTCATTTCCTTCTTCTTTCTCCTGTGTTTCATTCTC
The DNA here is from genome assembly GCA_033576555.1 of Oophaga sylvatica. Classification (NCBI taxonomy): domain Eukaryota; kingdom Metazoa; phylum Chordata; class Amphibia; order Anura; family Dendrobatidae; genus Oophaga; species Oophaga sylvatica. The sequence goes on from JARQOD010000312.1 coordinate 91,322, forward strand.
CATCTTGATTTTATCAGATTCACATGTGTTTTCAGTCTGTCTGAAGAAAGTCTTTTTTACCTGCTGCTGTTTGTATGCATTCAACAAGAATTCTTACAGAAATCAAAGTCTCTTCTGGATTCTTCATAACATGTGTGCCGGCAGCTGAGTTAAGCTATCTGCGATCGTCGCCAATTGTAAGTAAGGTGAAAGAGATCCGGCATCTCACAGAGCCATATTTACAGCCACAGGCCCCGGGGACAGAATAGATACCCTTTAACCCCTTTATCCCATCTGACGTACTATTCCTTCCATGTGACCCTGGACCTAATTCCCAAGGACGGAATAGTACATCATATGCGATTAGCTACGCTCCCCGAGGGAGCGCAGCTGATCGCGGCCGGGTGTCAGCTGATTATCACAACTGACACCCGGCACTATGTGCCAGAAGCGGTCACGGACCGCTTCCGGCACATTAACCCCTGTCACACTGCGATCAAAGATGATCGCAGTGTACCGCGGGCATAGGGAAGCATCACCCAGGGAGGGGGCTCCCTGCGTGATTCCCTGAAACCCTCAGAACAGCACGATGCACCGCGCTGTTCCGAGGGACCCTTCTCCCTGCAGGACCCCGGATCCAAGATAGCCACGGGGTCGTCCCGGGTTCTGCAGGGAGGCAGCTTCCTCAGTGCCTGATGAGAGCAGGCGCTGAGAAAGCCTGCAGCACTGCCTGTGAGATCGCTGGTCTGACAGAGTGCTGTGCAGTGTCAGACCAGCGATCTGATATAATACTGTGATGTCCCACCCTGGGACAAAGTAAAAAAGTCAAAAAAATAAAAATAACATGTGTAAAAAAAAATTCATAAATTAAGAAAAAAAAAATATTCCCCAGCAAATTCCTTTCTTCATGTAAAAAAGCAAAACAAAACAATAAAAGTACACATATTTGGTATCGCCGCATCCGTAACGACCTGCCCTATAAAACTGTCCCATTAGTTAACCCCTTTAGTGAACCCCTTGAAAAAAAAGGCTAAAAAACAATGATTTGTCATCGTACCACCAAACAAAAAGTGGAATAACACGTGATCAAAAAGACAGATATAAAGAAACATGGTACCACTGAAAACAACATCTCAAAAAACGAGCCGCCATACAGCATCATCAGCGAAGCAATAAAAAAGTTATGGCTCACAGAATAAAGCGATGCAAAAATAATTATTTTTTAGATATAATCGTTTTTATTGTATAAAAGCGCCAAAACACAAAAAAATGATACAAATGAGGTATCGCTGCAATTGTACTGACCCGAAGAATAAAACTGCATTATCAATTTTACACGAGGAATGGTATAAACGCACCCCCAAAAGAAATTCATGAATTGCTGGTTTTTGTTCATTCTGCCTCCCAAAAATCGTAATAAAAAGCGATCAAAAGATGTCATGTGCCCAAAAATGGTACCAATAAAAACGTCACCTCGTCCCGCAAAAAATAAGACCTCACAAGACTCTGTGGGCCAAAATAAGAAAAAATTATAGCTCTCAAAATGTTATGATGCAAAAACTATTTTTTGCAATATAAAGCGTCTTTTAGCGTGTGACAACTGCCAATCATAAAATCCCGATATAAATAGTAAATCAAACCCCCTTTATCACCCCCTTAGTTAGGGAAAAATAATAAAATTAAAAAAATAAAAAAAATTATTTATTTTTATTTTCCTATTAGGGTTAGGGTTGGGGCTAAAGTTAGGGTTAGAGTTGGGGCTAAAGTTAGAGTTAGGACTGGGACTAGGGTTACGGGTGTGTTAGGGTTAGGCTTATGGTTAGGGTTATGATTAGGGTTGGGATTAGGGTTTGGGTTAGGAGTGTGTTGGGGTTAGGGTTGGAGTTAGAATTGGGGATTTCCACTGTTTAGGCATATCAGGGGCTCTCTAAACGTGACATGGTGTCTGATCTCAATTCCAGCCAATTTGACGTTGAAAAAGTCAAACGGTGCTCCTTCCCTTCTGAACTCTGCCATGCGCCCAAACAGTAGTTTACCCCACATATGGGGTATCAACATACTCAGGACAAATTGCACAATAACTCTTTGGGTCCAATTTCTTCTGTTTCCCTTGGGAAATAAAAAATTGGGGGCGAAAATGTCATTTTTGTGGAAAAAAATATGATTTTTTATTTTTATGGCTCTACGTTATAAACTTGTGTGAAGCACTTGGGGTTCAAAGTTCTCACCACACATCTAGATAAGTTCCTTTGGGGGTCTAGTTTCCAAAATGGGGTCACTTGTGGGGGGATTTCCACTGTTTAGGCACATCAGGGGCTCTCCAAATGCGACATGACACCCGCAGACCATTTCATCAAAGTCTGCAATGCAAAACGTCACTACTTCACTTCCGAGCCCCGACGTGTGCCCATACAGTAGTTTTCACCCACATTTAGGGTATCAGCATACTTAGGACAAATTGGACAACAACTTTTTGGGTCCAATTTCTCCTGTTACCCTTGGGAACATAAAAAACTGGGGACTAAAAGATCATGTTTGTGGAAAAATATGATTTTTTTTATTTTCACTCCCGGGCGTTATAAACTTCTGTGAAGCACTTGGGGTTCAAAGTGCTCACCACACATCTAGATAAGTCCCTTTGGGGGTCTAATTTTCAAAATGGGTCACTTGTGGGGATTTACACTGCTTAGGCACATCAGGGCTCTGCAAACTGAACATGACACCCATCAAAGTCTGCATTCCAAAACATCATTACTTACTTTCCTAGCCCTACTGTGCGCCCAAACAGTATTCCCCCCCACATATGGGGTATCATCGTACTCAGGACAAATTGGACAACAACTTTTGGGGTCTGATTTCCTTGGGAAACATCAAAAATTGGAAAATTTGGGACTAAAAAATCATTTTTGTGGATTTTTTTTTCACACCCAGGCATTATAAACTTTAGTGAAACACTTGGGGGTTGAACGTGCTCACAACAGATCTAGATAAGTTCCTTAAGTGGTCTAGTTTCCAAAATGGTGTCACTTGTGGGTGGTTTCCACTGTTTAGGCACATCAGGGGCTCTCCAAACGCGACATGGCATACAGCCAATTCTGCGTTGAAAAAGTCAAACTGCGCTCCTTACTTTCTGAGCTCTGCCATGCACCCAAACAGTGGTTTACCACCACATATTGGTTATCAGCATACTCAGGACAAATTGCACAATAACTTTTGAGGTGTTGTTACCCTTGGGAAAATAAAAATTGGGGTGAAAAGATCATTTTTGTGGAAAAAATATGATCTTTAATTTTACATTCTACGTTATAAACTTGTGTGAAGCACTTGGGGGTTCAAAGTTCTCACCACACATCTAGATAAGTTCCTTTGGGGGTCTAGTTTCCAAAATGGGGTCACTTGTGGGGGATTTCCACTGTTTAGGCACATCAGGGGCTCTCCAAATGCGACATGACACCCGCAGACCATTTCATCAAAGTCTGCAATGCAAAACGTCACTACTTCACTTCCGAGCCCCGACGTGTGCCCATACAGTAGTTTTCACCCACATTTAGGGTATCAGCGTACTTAGGACAAATTGGACAACAACTTTTTGGGTCCAATTTCTCCTGTTACCCTTGGGAACATAAAAAACTGGGGACTAAAAGATCATGTTTGTGGAAAAATATGATTTTTTTTATTTTCACTCCCGGGCGTTATAAACTTCTGTGAAGCACTTGGGGGTTCAAAGTGCTCACCACACATCTAGATAAGTCCCTTTGGGGGTCTAATTTTCAAAATGGGGTCACTTGTGGGGGATTTACACTGCTTAGGCACATCAGGGGCTCTGCAAACTGAACATGACACCCATCAAAGTCTGCATTCCAAAACATCATTACTTACTTTCCTAGCCCTACTGTGCGCCCAAACAGTATTCCCCCCCACATATGGGGTATCATCGTACTCAGGACAAATTGGACAACAACTTTTGGGGTCTGATTTCCTTGGGAAACATCAAAAATTGGAAAATTTGGGACTAAAAAATCATTTTTGTGGATTTTTTTTTCACACCCAGGCATTATAAACTTTAGTGAAACACTTGAAACACTTGAAACACTTGAAAAAGTCAAACTGCGCTCCTTGCTTTCTGAGCTCTGCCATGCACCCAAACAGTGGTTTACCACCACATATTGGTTATCAGCGTACTCAGGACAAATTGCACCCTAACTTTTGAGGTGTTGTTACCCTTGGGAAAATAAAAATTGGGGTGAAAAGATCATTTTTGTGGAAAAAATATGATCTTTAATTTTACACTCTACGTTATAAACTTGTGTGAATCACTTGGGGGTTCAAAGTTCTCACCACAGATCTAGATACGTTCCTTAGGGGGTCTAGTTTCTAAAATGGGGTCACTTGTGGGGGATTCCCACTATTTAGGCACATCAGGGGCTATCCAAATGCGACATGGCGTCCAATCTCGATTCCAGCCAATTTTGGTTTGAAAAAGTCAAATGGCGCTCTGTCCCTCCCGAGCTCTGCCGTGTGCCCAAACAGTGGTTTCTCCCCACATATTGGGTATCAGCATACTCAGTACAAATTGGACAACAACTTTTATGGTCGAATTTCTCATGTTACCCTTGGGAAAATAAAAAATTGGTGACTTAAATATCATTTTTGTGGGAAAAAAATTGGATTTTTTATTTTCATGCCTTGGCATTATAAACTTGTGTGAAGCACTTGGGGGTTCAAAGTGCTCACGACAGATCTAGATAAGTACCTTAGGGGGCCCTAGTTTCCAAAATAGGGTCACTTGTGGGGGTTTCAACTGTTTAGGCACATCAAGGACTCTGCAAACTGAACATGACACCCATCAAAGTCTGCATTCCATAACGTCATTACTCCCTTTCTGAGCCCTGAAGTGCTCCCAAACAGTATTTCCCCCCCACATATGGGGTATCAGCATATTCAGGACAAATTGGACAACAATCAAATTGGACAACAATCAAAAATAGGGGACTAAAAAATCATTTTTGTGGATTTTTTTTTTTTCACACCCAGGCATTATAAACTTTAGTGAAACGCGACATGGCGTACAATCTCAATTCCAGCAAATTTTGGTTTGAAAAAGTCAAACGATTGTCCTTCCCTTCCGAGCCCTGCCGTACGCCAAGACAGTGGTTTTCCCCCACATATGGGGTATCGGCGTACTCAGGAGAAATTGTACAACAACTTTTTCTGTCCATTTTCTCCTTTTACCCTTGTGAAAATAAAAAAATTGTTTGTAAAAGATCATTTTTGTGACTAAAAAGTTAAATGTTCATTTTTCTTTCCACATTGCTTCAACTCCTGTGAAGCACTTGAAAGGTTAATAAACTTCTTGAATGTGGTTTTGAGTACCTTCAGGGGTGCAGTTTTTAGAATGGTGTCACTTTTGGGTATTTTCTGCCATATAGACCCCTCAAAGTGACTTCAAATGTGAGGTGGTCCCTAAAAAAATGGTTTTGTACAATTTGTTGTAAAAATGAGAAATCACTGGTCAACTTAAGGGTTAACCCTTATAACTTCGTAACAAAAAAATTTGGTTCCAAAATTGTGCTGATGTAAAGTAGACATGTGGGAAATGTTATGTAGTAACTATATTGTGTGATATATTTCTCTGTTTTAAGGGAATAAAAATTCAAAGTTTGAAAATAGCAACATTTTTAAAATTTTCGCCATATTTCCATTGTTTTCATAAATAACCACAAGTTTTATCGAACAAAGTTTACCACTATCATGAAGTACAATGTCACAAGAAAACAATCTCAGAATCGCTTAGATCCGTTGACGCGTTCCAGAGTTATAACCTCATAAAGAGACAGTGGTCAGAATTGTAAAAATTGGCCCTGTCATTAACGTGCAAACCACCCTTGGGGTTAAGGGGTTAAAGGATGAATCCTGAATGCTGGCAGGCAGGACACAATTTACTGACCTCTTATTCGGCAGCCACAGATCACTGACCCGACCCGACCACTGGACTGTATCCTGCAAATTAATTTACAGCTTTAGTGGTCACTGGTCAGCAAGCAGTTAAATACAGTGAGTCAATGTTCACTCCTGCTTTAAATTTTGAGATGGACTTCAGGTTGTCTAAAGAGCCATTTCTGTTTGCACAATGAAGATAGATTAAAAATCTTTATCAATGTTCTTCAATTTATGCCTGAAGGTTAATGCAATCTCTTAAACTAAACAAAAAAGAACTTTGGGAAGTTTTCTTTTAGTTTTCATTGTGTTTTGTATACATAAAACAATTAGAATAAAGATATTTATTACTGATATTAAAATGAAAGTAATATGTATTATTTCTAAGTATATATGATCACATTGCCGCTGCATCTTTAGGACTACTATCTAGACAGCTGAAGAAATACTTGTTTGTTAGTACGTTTTTACATTTATAAATTGTATTATTGTAAATTTACATTTAAATTCAAGTAAATATCCTTCAACTAAAGTGTATGTTAGTAATATTGCTGAGAACATGGTGCACAAATGGTAATTGTAATATCTGTCAGAGGTTATCAGGTCAAAAAAGGCTACCTTGAGCAGACTAAAGGGTATGCCACACTAAACGAGATCGCTAACGAGATCGCTAACGAGATCGCTAAAACGTCACTAGCCACTTCGCCTAGCTGCTAGCAGGTCCCAGAAGAACCACGCCTTCACCCATTACATCTATGAAGTAGCAGCTGGTTGGAGTTTAATTAAAAAGTCCCTAATGTTCCTCTCTACTCTCCTTAACTGCTATGTATTATTTTATTTTTTTCTAATTCCAGTTTGATGACATTTCATATTAGAATTGGCAGTGCATGTTAGGATGCTCAAATAAGACATCAATAGGGGCAGAGGCTGCAGACACTGATAAAACCTCTGTCCTCACCCTGAAAGGAAGCATCACTGGTGACATCTATTTCAGTGGCTGGGCTAGTCCCTGCTCTACTGAGCATGCGTCGATTGTCAATGCCGACATATGCACAGTACGACCTCACATGTTATTATGCGATATCCTTTTTAATGCACAGTGATAGTGCGCTCCCTCAACGACTCTGATGAGAAGTGACAAGTCGGCAAGAAAGCACACTTTCAGTCTGCATTGTAAGTAGAGAAACAGGCAGGAAAGGATGACAGAGACTAGCCCTGAAAAGGAACTGGTTTATGCTCTCATTCCTTGCTGGCAGTGCACTCTCTTGCCGGCCTGTCACTTCTCATTAGAGCCAGTGAGGGAGCGTGCTGTCACTGTGAATTAAAAAGGATATCGCACAGTGACAAGGGAGCTTGTACTGAGCATTAGAAATGAGCGACTTTGCCTTTTTAGGATCGAGTCGGGTTTCGTGAAACCCGACTTTCTCAAGAGTCGAGTCGAACGAAGTCGGCCGACTAACGGAAAAGGTTGGGTCGGAGTCGAAAATCCAACCCCAATGCAAGTCAATGGGGAATAAAAGTCGGCAGGGTGTGGAGGACAGTAAACACACCTACAGTGCCCATTTCAATGCCAACGACATAAATTCTTATTACTTAAGCTTCTCAACCTTAATTTACTTTATAATAATAGTAACGCATTGAAAACGGGCGGTTATTTGGCTAAAGATGTGGGGGGGCATGGCTGGCTCCAGGTTTTCATGGGCCCCGAGCCAAAGAGTCTCAGTGGGCCCCTTTAACACATACCACAATTCATGAAGCTCCGATACGGCAGAGAAATATAGGTATAGTCCAATGCCAAATACTTCACTTCTTACATTACATGAGTGATATCTATTTTAAATTCTACAATAGCTAAAAAAACGGACAGTATATTACTCCATACAGTATTATGGGCACCACATAGTGCGCCATACAGAATAATGAGCCCCATATATTGCTCTATACAGAATAATGAGCCCCATATATTGCTCCATACAGAATGGGCTCCATATAATGCTTCATACAGAATAGGCCCCATATGTGCTCCATATGATACTCCATATATAAAGGGCCCTATATGATGCCCCATAAATAATGAACCCCATATGATGCTATAGTATATGATGGGCCCCATATATGATGCTCCAGTGTGTGATGAGCCCATAATGCTCCAAATATAATGGTCCCCATATATACCGTATATACTCGTGTATAAGCCGAGATTTTCAGCACCTTTTTTTGTGCTGAAAATGCCCCCTCGGCTTATACACGAGTCATGGGCAGAAACCAGCGGGGGAGGGGATGCAGCGGCAGGAGCTGGTGGCTGGGACATCATACTCACCCTCCCGTACCATCGCTGAACGTTCCTGCAATCCTGCGTTCTCCCCGGCTTCCTGCAGCTCTCCAGCGCTGAGCGGTGACGTAATACCCGCTCATTAAGGTCATGTAATATGGACACGACGCCACTCCTTAATGAGCGGTATTACGTCACCGCTCAGCGCTGGAGAGCTGCAGGAAGCCGGGGAGAACGCAGGATTGCCGGCCGGGACAGTCAGCGATGGCACGGGGAGGGTGAGTATGATGGAGGAGGATGGGGGGAGCATGGAGGAGGACAAGGAGAACGGAGCAGGACAGAGGGAGGACAGAGAGCACGGAGCAGAACGGGGGGAGGACGGAGAGCACGGAGCAGAACGGGGGGAGGACGGAGAGCACGGAGCAGAACGGGGGGAGGACGGAGAGCACGGAGCAGGACGGGGGGAGGACGGAGAGCACGGAGCAGAATGGGGGGAGGACGGAGAGCACGGAGCAGGATGGGGGTGGGCACAGAGGAAATGGGGGAGTGCAGAGCTGGATGGGGAGCACGGAGCAGGACGGGGGAGGATGGAAAGCACGGAGCAGGACAAGATAATGGAGCAGGAGAAGGGCAGCACAGAGGAGAATGGGGGCGCACAGAGCTGGATGGGGGAGCACAGAGCAAGACGGCAACTTATACACCCGGCTTATACGCGAGTCAATGAGTTTTCCAAGTTTTTTGTGGCAAAATTAGGGGGGGGTCGGCTTATACAGGGGTCGGCTTATACATGAGTATATACGGTAATGCTCCATACATAATGGTCTCCAAGTGATGGTCCATATATAATGTGCCCCATATGATGCGCCATATATAATGGGCCCCATATGATGCTCCAGTATATGATGTGCCCCATGGATGATGCTCCAGTGTATAATGGGCCCTATCTATGATGCTCAAGTGTATGATGGGCCCCATATATAATTCTCCAGTGTATAATGCTCCCCATATATTGCTCCAACCATTAAAAAAATGAAATACCTCTCCTCGCTGGGCACTGCTCTACTCTGGACTCCTCGTCGCCATCTTCCAGCTCTCTGCACTCTGACTGTTCAGGCAGAGGGCGCACAGACGTGACGTCATCGCACTCTCTGACCTGAATGTCACTGTCAGGAAATGCTGAAGACGTCACAGCAGTGGAGCAGGGAGAGGTAAGTATTGCAAGTGCTGGGGCCCTGAGCAAGCAGGGGGGGCACACTCGTAGGTGCCGGGAACTGGCACAGGGCCCCTCATAGTACGCCGGTGTCTCTAACGGCGAGTGGGCCCCCACCTGCTCAGGGCCCCGGCACTTGCCCGGGCGCGCCAAGTGCTGATGCCGATCCTGGGGGGGAACAGCCTAGTTAGGGAGCTGGAGTGGAAAAAGTGGCATATGTTGAGGTGTAGGCTGGCCGTTCAGCAGCTGCAAATGGAGGAACTGGGAAAGTCGGAGGAAGAGGAGGACTGTTATGATTTGGTAGCTGAGGAGTGCAGGTAAAAAGGCAATACACCAGAGCAGTTGGAATCTATGAGATTGCAGTACCCTGACTAACCACCACAACTAGAGGCAGCCGTGGAGCGTTCCTACGTTGGTCCTAGACGCCTCGTCACTGCCTGAGAAACTAACTACACCTAAAGATAGAAAGAGGAAAGCTATCTGCCCCGGAGCAGATCCCCAAAGAACATAGAAAGCCCCCAAACATGTAATGGCGGTTAGACAAGATGAAATACTGACACAGACAGAAAATAGTATGAGCAAACGCTGGGGCCCAAACTAACTAAATAGAAAAGGATAGGAAGGGCACTTACTGCAATCCCAGAAAACCCTGAAAAGCACCAACTCTACTAATTTCAAAAACACCTGAGATCACACGACCTCTACCACCTAAATTAGTTCTCTGGTGTAACAAAATCAAAACAGCAGCCACTGAAAAAACTGGAAAAAGCAAAAGTACAAACATCAGTGGCTGAACTAAACCGAGAGGGCAAAAGCCCCCGGAGGGGACCCTGAAGGCCCCCACAGAAGTGCAGGACAAAATGCAAAAATATAGCACAAAAACAAAAAGAAGAAAATGTCTTATCTGTTAGCAGGAGATGCAGACACGACACAGCAGGCTACAAGGGAAACAGGAATGAAGGATTCAGAACAGAACAATTGATCACCGGCAACCCTGATGGGAAGGTGACTCCCTTATATAAGACCAGTCAGTAACACCTGATTCCCAGTCCTCACAATCTTCACTGGACAGACCAGCAACGCTTGTAACCACCAGAGGAAGCCTCTGCTCAGAACTCATCTCAAACCCATTCACAACAGTACCCCCCCTTGAGGAGGGGTCACCGAACCCTCATTTGAGCAACCAGGTCGGTCAGGATGAGTTCTATGATACGCACGGATAAGTCTCCTAGCATGGATGTCCGAAGCAAACACCCAAGAATCGTCTTCCTGACCATAACCTCTCCATTTAACCAAATACTGGAGTTTCCGTCTAGAAAAACGAGAATCTAATATTTTCTCAACCACATACTCCAGATTGCCCTCAACCAAAACAGGGTCAGGAGGCACAGCAGCAGGAACCACTGGCTCCACAAACCTCTTCAACAAGGACTTGTGGAACACGTTATGGATCTTAAATGTCCCTGGAAGAAGCAAACGAAAAGAAACAGGATTAATAATCTCCATGATCTTATAAGGTCCAATGAACCTAGGCTTAAATTTAGGAGATGCTACTCTCATAGGAATATTCTTTGAGGACAACCAGACCAAGTCCCCCACTCCAAACCGAGGACCATCAGTCCTATGCCGGTTAGCAAACCGCTGGGCCTTCTCCTGAGAGAGGGACAACCTCTCCACTACCTGGTCCCAAATCTGTTGCATACGCTCCACAACAGAGTCAACACCTGGACAGACAGAAGCCTCCGTCTGACCTGAAGAAAATCGAGGGTGAAACCCAGAATTACAGAAAAACGGAGACATCAAAGTGGCAGAGCTAGCCCTATTATTAAGAGCAAACTCAGCCAAAGGCAAAAAAGAGACCCAGTCATCCTGATCAGCAGACACAAAGCATATTAGATAAGTCTCCAATGTCTGGTTTGTTCTCTCAGTTTGACCATTGGTCTGAGGATGAAATGCCGAGGAGAAAGACAATTGAACACCCAGTTTAGAACAAAAAGTCCTCCAAAATCTGGAAACAAACTGGACTCCTCTGTCAGACACAATGTTCTCAGGAATGCCGTGTAAACGAACCACGTGCTGAAGGAACAACGGCACCAATTCAGAGGAGGAAGGCAACTTAGGTAATGGCACAAGATGTATCATTTTGGAAAACCTATCACAAATTACCCAGATGGTGGTCATTCTCTGAGAAACAGGAAGGTCGGAAATGAAATCCATAGAGATATGGGTCCATGGTCTCTTGGGCACAGGCAATGGCATCAACAAACCACTAGAGCGAGAGCAAGGCTTGGAGCGAGAGCAAGTCCCGCAGGACTGCACAAATTCCCTGACATCACGAGACAAGGTAGGCCACCAAAAGGACCGACTAACCAAGTCTCTGGTACCAAAAATTCCGGGATGCCCAGCCAATGCGGAACAATGAATCTCAGACATCACACTCTTTTTCCACTGGTCCGGGACAAACAATTTTCCAACAGGGCAGCACTCGGGCCTATCCTCCTGACACCCCTCCAGAGCAAGTCTCAAATTGGGCGAGATGGCGGAAAGAACTACACCCTCTTTCAAAATAACAGAAGGATCAGATAACTCAGGAGAGTCCGCAAGGAAACTCCTCGAGAGGGCATCCGCCTTAACATTCTTAGTGCCAGGAAGAAAGGAAACCACAAAATTAAAACGTGTGAAAAACAAGGCCCACCTGGCCTGTCTAGGATTGAGTCGCTTGGCAGATTCCAGATAGACCAGATTCTTATGGTCCGTAAGGACCACCACCTGATGTTTGGCTCCCTCCAGCCAATGTCTCCACTCTTCAAAAGCCCACTTCATGGCCAATAACTCCCGATTACCCACGTCATAATTACGTTCAGTAGGAGAAAATTTTCGAGAGAAAAAGGCACAAGGGTTACTTTTAGAGGTCTCTGGATCTTTTTGGGACAAAACGGCACCTGCCCCAATTTCAGAGGCATCAACCTCCACCTGAAATGGCAGAGAAACATCAGGCTGCCGTAGAACAGGAGCAGAAGTGAATCTCTGCTTAAGTTCCTGAAATGCAGAGACTGCCTCAGGAGGCCAATTCACCACATCAGAACCCTTTCTGGTCAAATCAGTTAATGGTTTAACAATAACCGAGAAATTACCAATAAATTTACGATAAAAATTGGCAAAACCCAAAAATCTCTGAAGAGCCTTTAATGAAGTAGGTTGGACCCAATCACAGATGGCCTGAACCTTGACCGGGTCCATTTCAATAACAGATGGGGACAAAATGAATCCCAGAAATGAGATCCTCTGTACGCCAAAAAGACACTTTGATCCCTTCACATACAGAGCATTCTCTCTCAAAATCTGGAATACAGTTCGAACATGTTTCACATGAGAGTCCCAGTCATTAGAAAAAATCAAGATATCATCCAAATAAACAATCAGAAATTTGTCCACAAAATCCCTGAAAATGTCATTCATGAAGGACTGGAAGACGGAAGGAGCATTAGTGAGCCCAAAGGGCATCACTAGGTACTCAAAATGCCCTTCAGGGGTATTGAATGCCGTCTTCCATTCATCCCCGTGCTTAATGCGTATAAGGTTATACGCCCCCCTGAGGTCAAGCTTGGTAAACCAAGTAGCGTTTTTCACCCTGGAAAACAGGTCAGAAATCAAGGGTAACGGGTATTGATATTTCACAGTAATATTGTTCAAGAGACGATAATCAATACACGGCCTTAATGAACCATCTTTTTTGGCCACAAAGAAAAAACCGGCACCTAAGGGTGAAGAGGATGGTCTGATATGACCCTTCTCCAATGACTCCTTGATATAAGACCGCATAGCGTCATGTTCAGGTACAGACAAGTTAAAAAGGCGACCTTTAGGGAATTTACTACCCGGCACTAATTCAATAGCGCAGTCATAGCTCCTATGGGGAGGCAAGGATGCAGATTTACTTTCGCTAAACACATCAGAAAAATCTATCAAAAAGTCAGGAACATCCTGAGCCTGGGGGGAGGCAGAAAAAACAGGAGTGTTGGTATTAACACATTGGCAGCCCCAACTGGTTACAGACACAGATTTCCAATCCAAAACAGGATTATGAGACTGTAACCAAGGGAAACCCAGCACGATAATGTCATGCAGATTATACAGAACCAAAAATTTGCAGCACTCCTGGTGATCAGGTTCAACCCTCATTATCACCTGAGTAGAAAAATGGGGTTTATTCTCAGCCAAAGGGGTAGAATCGATCCCCAGTAGGGGAATAGACTTCTGTAGGGGTATCAAGGGAAACCCACAACGTTTAGCAAAATCATAATCCATCAGGTTAATAGCTGCTCCAGAATCAACGAAAGCCTGAGCAGAAAATGAGGACAGAGAGCATATCAGAGTGACAGTTAATAAAAACTTAGTCTGAACACTACCCAAGACAACTGAGCGTGCAAAACGTCTTCCCCGCTTAGGGCAGACTGAAATAGCATGATAGGCATCACCACAGTAGAAACATAACCCATTGCGCTTTCGAAACTCATGACGCTGTGCCCCAGACACCACTCTATCACACTGCATGGGTTCAGAAGCTGGTTCACAAGGCAACACCATTCCACGCATACTTCTCCGCTCACGCAAACATCTGTCAATTTGAATCGCTAATGACATAGAATCATTGAGACCAGAGGGAGCAGGGAATTCCACCATAACATCCTTTACATTATCTGACAGACCCTTCCGGAAAAGGGCTGCCAAAGCGTCTTCATTCCATTTGGTCAGGACTGCCCACCTACGGAATCTCTGACAGTATAACTCAGCGTCATCAAGCCCCTGATTTAATGCCAACAAGGTTTTTTCAGCTTGATCAGTGACATTAGGCTCATCGTACAATAACCCCAAAGCCTGAAAAAATGCATCAACATCACTCAAAACAGGATCCCCAGGTGTCAGGGAAAAAGCCCAATCCTGAGGATCGCCGCACAGGAGAGAGATGATAATTTGAACCTGCTGCGCTGCGTTCCCTGAGGACTTAGATTTTAAGGCAAAAAACAATTTACAATTATTTTTGAAATTCTGAAACTTAGCTCGATCCCCTAAAAACAAATCTGGCATGGGAATCCTAGGTTCCACAACAGGCAACCTAGCAAGATAGGCAGCAATACTCCGAACCTCAGTGGCAAGCTGATCCACACGGCCAGACAACTGTCTGTCCATTGAGAGAAAAAATCCTCCCCAGCACCCAGAGATACAGAGGGAAAAAAAAATGCAACAAACAGAAAAATATCTCTGACAACTCTGACAACCTTTTTTCTTTCACAATATTTTTCCCTTCTGTGAGTACCATACAATATTAAATTTTTAGGCCGGTGATACTGTTATGATTTGGTAGCGGAGGAGTGCAGGTAAAAAGGCAATACACCAGAGCAGTTGGAATCTATGAGATTGCAGTACCCTGACTAACCACCACAACTAGAGGCAGCCGTGGAGCGTTCCTACGTTGGTCCTAGACGCCTCGTCACAGCCTGAGAAACTAACTACACCTAAAGATAGAAAGAGGAAAGCTATCTGCCCCGGAGCAGATCCCCAAAGAACATAGAAAGCCCCCAAACATGTAATGGCGGTTAGACAAGATGAAATACTGACACAGACAGAAAATAGTATGAGCAAATGCTGGGGCCCAAACTAACTAAATAGAAAAGGATAGGAAGGGCACTTACTGCAATCCCAGAAAACCCTGAAAAGCACCAACTCTACTAATTTCAAAAACACCTGAGATCACACGACCTCTACCACCTAAATTAGTTCTCTGGTGTAACAAAATCAAAACAGCAGCCACTGAAAAAACTGGAAAAAGCAAAAGTACAAACATCAGTGGCTGAACTAAACCGAGAGGGCAAAAGCCCCCGGAGGGGACCCTGAAGGCCCCCACAGAAGTGCAGGACAAAATGCAAAAATATAGCACAAAAACAAAAAGAAGAAAATGTCTTATCTGTTAGCAGGAGATGCAGACATGACACAGCAGGCTACAAGGGAAACAGGAATGAAGGATTCAGAACAGAACAATTGATCACCGGCAACCCTGATGGGAAGGTGACTCCCTTATATAAGACCAGTCAGTAACACCTGATTCCCAGTCCTCACAATCTTCACTGGACAGACCAGCACCGCTTGTAACCACCAGAGGAAGCCTCTGCTCAGAACTCATCTCAAACCCATTCACAACAGAGGACAAAGCGAGCTATTTTGCTGGCAACCTATGTGTCATCAGGGAAGGTGGTACACAATCCTTTGAAACCCGGGCATGGTTCATTTTAATAAAGGTGAGATCACCTACATTTTGGGTCGATAGCCGGGTCCTTCTTTCTGTCAGGATTGATTCAGCAGCACTGAAGACTCTTTCTGATAGCACACTACCAGCAGGGCAAGCGAGCTCCTGTAAGGCATATTGTGCCAATTCAGGCCAAATGTCCAGTTTACAAGCACAGTAGTCAAAGGGGAATGAACTGTGAGCGAGAACTTCGATAGGGGAGGAGAGGTAATTTTGAACCATAGTTGACAACTGTTGTCTCCTGTCTGTTGCAATCGATTCAGTATTAACAGTCATGTGAGCGTAACTCGAGAAATCAGACCACACCATGGTCATGAAACCCCTGTCTCCAACGCCACTTCGGCTGTGTACACCACGAACACCTCTTCTATTTGGCCCAGTACGGCTCGTGGTAGAACCTGCACCGCTGCTGTGTGCTGGGAATGCCTCTAACAAACGGTTTACCAGAGTTGCTTGTTTGTTCGTCAGTATTAGCTCTAGGTTCTCCTGTGGCATGATGTTCTGTAATCTGCCCATATAGCGTGGATCGAGGATGCTGGCCAACTAGTAGTCGTCATTCTTCATAATTTTGGCAATGCGGGGGTCCCTTTTTAGGATCCGCAAGACATAATCACACATGTGGGCCAATGTTCCAGGTGTCAATGATGCACTGCCAGTGGTGGGTGGAGGAGCACTTTCTGCCAAATCCACATCCCTCCATTCACGCACAAATCCTGTACCTGACTTTGGCAAGCCAACATTTCTCTTGCCCCCTGAGAAGCATCATCCTCCCCAAAATAATCATACCCCTCATCCTCATCCTCCTCCTCTTCTTCCTCCACCTCGTCCAGGACAGTTCCCTGAGTAGACAATGCCTGACTGTCATAAAGGCTTCCCTCCTCCTCCTCCGCTGCAGACGCCTGATACTTAATGTGCGTCAAAGTTTGCATGAGTAGACGCATAAGTGGGATGCTCATGCTTATGATGGCGTCGTGTGCGCTTACCAGCCGTGTGCATTCCTCAAAACACTGAAGTACTTTACAGAGGTCTTTCAGCTTTGACCACTGCACACCCGACAACTCCATGTCCGCACTCAAAATGCCTGCCCGTAGATCCTCCCACAAATGCATTACAGCCTGTCTCTGTTCGCACAGCCTCTCAACCATGTGCATGGTGGAGTTCCACCTCATTGCAACGTCTATGTTTAGGCTGTGCTTGGGGAGGTGGAGCGATCACTGTAGCCTCTGCATACGACTGGAGTCTACTGGCGAGCACAGTCTTCGCACCTTATGGAGCAGGGCTGGTAACTCCAGATAATCATTTATGAAGCACTGCACCACCAGGTTCAAGGTGTGAGCTAGGCAAGTTATGTGTCTGAGTTTTGCCAGGGCTATGGCCGCCACAAAATTACGGCCGTTATCACTGACTACCTTGCCTACCTCAAGATGTAGACTGCCCAGCCATGACTCAGTTTCTCGCTGCAAGTAGTCGGCCAGTACCTCTGCAGTGTGTCTGTTGTCGCCCAAAGACATCATCTTTAAAACAGGCTGCTGACGCTTACCACTAGCTGATCGACAGTGGGACACCTCGTGTGCAACACCGACAGCTGCGGATGGAATGCTCGTGCGACTGCACTCTGTTGACGAGCTTTTGCTTCTGGAGGAGGAGGAGGGTCGAACACCTACAGCCAACTATTGCCTATACCGTGGGCTAGGCAGCACTGTCCTACCGCCGCTGTCCCCTGTGGACCCTGCATCCACCACATTAACCCAGTGCGCAGTGATGGACACGTAACGGCCCTTCCATACCTACTGGCCCATGCATCTGTTGTGAGGTGCACCTTTCTACTCACTGATTGTTTGAGTGCATGGACAATGTGGTCTTTCACATGCAGGTGGAGGGCAGGGATGGCTTTTCTAGAAAAGAAGTGCCGACTGGGTAGGTCATAGTGTGGGACAGTGTAGGCCATGAGCTCTCGGAACGCTGCACTTTCAACCAAACGGAAGGGCATCATCTCTAATGAGATCAGTTTGGCAATGTAGGCATTCTAAGCCAGTGAGATTTTGTAGTCCGTCCACGCTTGCAAGTTCATGGTGTTTAAATGTCTAAGCATGCAACTGGTATTCAATTTTCGGAGATTTTTCCCTCGGCTAAAGGTTCTTTCCGAACTTTTTACAGATAACCTTTGCCTCATCAATAGGATTTTGGTCAAAATAGTGCCACACTGCACTCTTCCTACTATGGGATAAATTTTCAGGGCTTGCACGCTGTGCTAATTTGACCGTCTGGACAAGCTGTCCTACAACTCTTTTTGTTTTTTTTAACACGTTTTTGGACTGCTACGGGCCTGCCAGATAACCGCAGCTGCCATGTCGATGCCTGCTGCTGATCCTCATCCTCTTCTGAGCTATTGCCAGTTGCACCCTCTTCCCCAAATGGATACCAATCTGGGTCAACAACTGGGTCATCCATCACCTCCTCTTCAATTTCATCTGCACCTTCCTCTGTGTCAGCATGTAAGGTGTTACAGTATGCGGGTAGGGGCACCTGAGTTTCATCAGGGTCAGATTCTGGCTCAGTAGACTGCGAGGGCAATGTATTCTCTGGTGAATGTCCAACAGAATCATATAGCACTGCTGTACATCAGTGCACTCCATGTCATATTCATCTTGGACTGGGAATTCAGGATTTGACTTGATAACCCAGGCATGGTATGTTAAAAGAGCTCCATGGAGTAATCTGAAGTGTGGCCTGCTGCATCCTTCACTTTTGGTGGGGGTGAAGGACACAAGGGAAAGTTGTTGTTCCTGACCAGGAGCCTGCACTGATGACTCAGTGCTTGCATTTTTTGAAACTTCAGAAAAGGAGGCGATAGAGCTGGAGGCTGTTTTGTCAATGTAAGCCAAAACCTGTTCCTGATGCTCCGGCTTTAAAAGCGGTTTACCTACTCCCAGAAAAGGGAGCCTTCCAGGCCTTCTGGAGCCAGATGATGACACAGGCTCAACACCTCCTGCCTTAGGTGCTATTGGGCTTTTGGCACTACCAACAGATGCACCACCACCATCATTCCCAGCTGGCCCCCCCACCCACGTCCGCCTTCTCTTCCACCATACTTCCTCATGTTTGGGAAAATGTACCAAAAATACCAGCAGATATAAAACTTAGTTACATACTTCATTCCGACTCTGCCTTGCTTTTTGCAGCGTGACATTTTAGGGCATTCCGTCACCGGCCGGGACGGTGCCCCTACTACTAGAAACCTTCAGTTTGTATTCACCAACGCATTGAGAAGAGAGTGATATATTTTTCATTCTATGGTCTGTTTCTCTGCATCACCAACAGGACCTTCTAATCATTTGGACTAACTCGTGTGGCTATCATCACACCTAAACAAAGGTACTCGTATTTCTATGCGCCACACTTAAATGCAGTTTTCTTTATTTCCATGTGCCACTAGTACTTTTGTATTAATCTCTTCAGCTATCACCGGATATTTAAACAGACCTTTTTTTTTTCTCCTATGTCTATATGTTATCATTCAAGTATTAGAAGCAACGCTTACTACTTTCTCACATCTTATATTTATTTGTTCCTTATCTCTTCTAGCGCAAATTTTTATTATTTATTGACATTGTGTATTAACCATTGGACAAATAGGGGTTGATTTGTCCTTATATTTGCAGCTTGAGATTTGGATTGATGTGTTGCGCCCAGGTTTGGTTTTTTATATTATGAGGAGCGTACTGCTGTATATGGCGTAGGGGAAAATTCCAATCTCCATATATATTTCCGGAGTCACACACAGACGCTCACTCAGTATGGATTTGACCATAATACAAAGAGCAGATATACGGTACTGTATAAGAAGTGGACAGCTGTATACGGTTTTGGGGAAAATTTAAATCTCGTATTATTTCCGGAGTCACACACAGACGCTCACTCAGTATGGATTTGACCATAATACAAAGAGCAGATATACGGTACTGTATCAGAAGTGGACAGCTGTATACGGTTATTTAAATCTCCGTATGTATTTCCGGAGTCACACACAGACAATCACTCAGTATGGATTTGACCGTAATACAAAGAGCAGATATACGGTACTGTCTCAGAAGCGTACAGCTGTATACGGTGTTGGGGAAATTTGCAATTCTGTATATATTTCCAGAGTCACACACAAACGCTCACTAAGTATGGATTTCACCATAATACAAAGAGCAGATATATGGTACTGTCTCAGAAGAGTACAGCTGTATACGGTGTAGGGGAAAATTGCAATCTCCGTTTATATTTCCAGAGTCACACACAGATAGTCAGCATGTATCTGTCCGTGATAGCAGCCGTACCGTAGTGTGTGAGTACGTACACTCTATACATGTGGGAAAAAATGAATGGTTGGTAAGTGTGCAGAAAAAGAATCAAAGTAATTAGTACTGTGTAAAAAGCAGTCTGCACAGCAGTGTACACACAGCAATACAGCTATCAGGTAGCCTAATAACCAGCGCTGCTGCACACAAGAAAATCCTCCCCTGTCACTGCACACTAACTGTACAGCACAATTGCAATTAGCACAAGCACAGAAGAACTTCTCTTTCCAGCCCTAACTCTCTCCCTACTGACAAACAGCATCAGCAAACTCTCCCTACTGTTAAGATCAGCAGAAGTAAAATGGAGGTCAGTGGTCAGGGCTTTTATAAACACTGTGACGCCCCCCAAAGCAAGCCAATCACTGCAATGGTGATGGACGCTGCACATGTCATCTCATTGCCCAAAGTGTACGTCTTTGCTCATTGGCTGAAAAAAGGCGCCTGCAAGCATTATAGCAAAACCGACTTGGGCGCTCGGTCGCCGACCGCATGGCCGACTGCACGCTATGTTCAGGTTTTGGCCAACGAAACCCGACTTTGGCGAAAGTCGGTGACTTTTGAATCTGACCGACCTGTTTCGCTCAACTCTACTGAGCATATGTCAGCATTGACAATCAATGCATGCTCAGTAGAGCTGGGACTAGCTCAGCCCCTGAAGCGGACATCACCAGTGACGCTTTGTTTTAGGGTGAGGTCAGAGACTGCGACCACTGATCATGTCTTGCTTGAGTATCCTAGTAAACACTGGGAATTCTGAAATAAAATATCAGAATGGAAATAGGTAAAAAAAAACACAGCAGTTAGATTAGAGAGGGAACGATAGAGACTTTTTAATGGAAAGTATGTTAAAAAAAACAATAAATTATTACAATAAATAGACATTTAGGATTAATTCAATGTTAATTCCAGACCATCGTTTTAACACTTGAACGCTGATTATGCCACAACGTTGAGTTTTAGATATTTTCAAGTAGTAGAAGATTACGTAAGGGCCAATATATTTGTTGCTTGGCTTTCACATATTTCTTGTAATGGTTACAAAGAAGAAAGTAGTCAATATGCAGAAGGATTTGTTTAGAGGACAATCTTGGTTTCGATCCATTTTGACTGAGCCATGAATCGTGGATATATTTTTCCTCTAGGTGTGCTAGATTATCTGATCAATGAGGCCAGTTGGGCCTTTTATCACTCTGACAAATATTCTCTCTCAATATGGCCCATCTGTGGCTGGGTATTGTAGTCTGGTCTGTAGGCTTAACACAGGTTGGATGCAGCAGATCATTACAGAAGACTGAATGTAAATCTGGGGCAGGGATAGCTGACTGCTGCACAATGCAGATAATGACAAAGAAATGAAGGGAGTCAATTAGTTTGGTGTTGTTAGTGAGCGAGGTCTTATTGCAAATCGGATAACTATTTCTGCACTCTGTGTAACCGTTCTCTGAGATTTGAAGACTGGTAAAATGTGTACATCAGCACAAAATTATCTGTATTTCTAAATCTTCCCTCTAGTCAACTACCTTCCAAAAAAATTCCTATATATTTAGTATGTTACTGTTTCATTGAAAAAAAATTGTATCTACTGTTGGAATGTGTGAGTTTTTTTCTAATCTGTAACCATTCATCATAAAGCACCTTGCGAAACTCAAGCAGAAGGATTCAAGAGTAATTATGCAAGAAAATATTCCAGGCTATCAATATCATTTAAATCAGTTTGCCAATACAAAGGGCAAGTAATTTGTAATTTACAGATATTGGGACAAAACAAATTAAGACCATGTCTTGAAAGGGTCAGCTAGGGCTAGTGATTATTGGATAAGACTTAAGAAATGAAACACAAGGGATTTTTCTTACCATACTGATGGGCACATCTTACCTCCTCTGCTCCAATGACTTTGATCATCTGTGAGTATACATTCTGCAAACATGCTGAGTTTTTACATTGTTTCACAAAAAAAGCATTCACAGATTTACAATGTCTGATTGAAACTTATTTGTGTGTAAAAAATCTAAATCATCATGTAAAACAATTATCTTGGCTAAGCTTTGAAAAATACTGCTGTGCCATCACCCCACCTCCGACTATCTGTATAGCGTATAAGGAGGGATAATGAAAATCATATGCTTGGATTACAATACTACAAATCATAAAAGAGACAGAGCACATTGTCAAACACGAATCCTCTCCTACCAACACCTGCGCACCAGACTTACTGCCTGGCCACTTTGGCATGATGAAGGGCGCATGGCACCGAAAAGTTGCATGATGTGCAGTCTCTAGACTAGGAGTAACTGTCAGCTGAAGTGGTGTCTCCCTGCTAAAATATGTGAACTAATTCATGTCATACTGACCAATCAAATAAAGACCATGTCTGGATCAAAAGTACTTCTGTAGTGTGAATACTGTAGCCTATTTATTGGACATAACTATGCACAGCAAGTATTTTAGAAAGTAAAGTGAAAAATATTCAGCACAATTTTTTATAGGGAATCTGACACTAGGTTTTATAGACCATCTGAAAGCAGCATGATGTAGAGGCAGAGAGCCTGATTCCAGTGATGTATCACTTACTAGGATGGTTGCTGTTTTATCTGTTGAAGATCTTCCAGGTCTCTGAATGCTGAGTTCTGTATAGCCCACCCAATCCACTGATTAACATCTTTCTGTGTACGCTTTCAGGTTTGGACTGACATGTCTGGGGCCCACAGGGAAAATGGCATCTAGGGGCCCGCCCTGCAGCTACATTTGTGCTCAAAAGTTTACATACCCAGCAGAATTTTTTGCTTTCTTGGCCTTTTTTCAGAGAATATGAATGATAACACCAAAACCTTTTCTCCGCTCAAGGTTAGTGGTTGGGTGATGCCATTTATTGTGAAACTACTGTGTTTTCTCTTTTTAAATCATAATGACAACCCAAAATATCCAAATGACCCTGATCAAAAGTTTACATACCCTGGTGATTTTGGCCTGATAACATGCACATAAGTTGACACTAATGCACATCACCTGTGACTGTTAGAATCTATTTAGTTTTGACCATCCGCCATCTTGTTGTGGTTTTCTGGCTGTTGCTCTTTTTCCCCTGGTGCTGGTCTTGTCGTTGGTCAGGTGATTGTATCAACCTTTATTACCCTGCACCTGCCTCCCAGTCCTTGCTGGACATCAGTGTTAATTCGCTAGATTTCTGGCTAGGTGCTTTGATAGCTTTTTGTGTTTAACTTTGTGCAGTTCTGGGAACTCTAGTTCTGCTTGCTTAGTCTTTTGCTTTTTCTTTCGTTCTTGCAGCTTCCTCTATTTCCCTGCCAGGAGGTTACCTGTTATTTTTGTTCCCAGTCCCCAGATCGTTCAGGGATACCCTTTCCCCCACCTTTAGGTCTTCGCTCGAGTCTAGACTAGGAAACGTCGGTGGGTCTATTCTCAAGGAATAGGTCGCCTGCCCTATCGTAGGGATTCAGTCTAGTCCCAGTGTAGGGTCAGCTTCTTCCCTCCTGCCCAATTCCTGAGTTGCAGATCCGTAACAGCATGTCCAGCCTGCACATATAAAAAAAAAAAAAATTCTCCCGGAGTTCTTCAATATGAACAGCATCTAAGAACTTGCTCAACACTTGCAAGGGTTAACTTTGAAAGTAGCCAGCCTGCAACAGCAAGTGAATAATTGTCCTGGAGTACGCTGTGAAGAACCTAAGGTAGGACTACCTGAGTTTTTTTCTGGTAAATGGCAGGAATTTTTTACATTTAAAAATGCATGTTTACTATATTTTTGGCTTAGACCTGGATCCTCAGGGAGTGAATTACAGCGTGTGGGATTTATTATGTCTTTGTTGCGAAGTGAACCCCAAATCTGGGCATTTTCATTACCACCTGGTGATCCTTGTTTGACATCAGTAGAAGTATTTTTTACTGCTATGGGGTTGTTATATGATGATCCGGATTGGGTCACATCAGCTGAGGCAGAGCTCAGATGGCTTAAACTGGGTTCTGGTGCTGCTGAGAGGTATTGCACCCTGTTCAGACGATGGTCTGCAGAGATCAGGTGGAACGATCCAGCACTCAAGAGTCAGTTTTTATCAGGTTTGAGTGAAAGGGTTGAAGATTTGTTCATTGCATATCCTGCAGCTGCTACTTTGGAAACTGCTATGCAGTTAGCTATCCGTGTGGATAGAAGATTGTGAGACAGGCAGAATGTAGAGAAGGCTCTCACAATGCTGGACACAGTCTCTCAGGATAGCCCCTGTCGACAGCGGGGAACCGATGCAACTTGGGGCGATGTCCTCTCGTTCCCAGGAGAGGGAGAGGAGGTTCTCTGAGGGGCTATGCTTGTATTGTGGTAAGGCTGACCATTTTATTAAGCAATGCGAGGTTCGCATAAAGAAAGAAAATAAAAAAATAGGTCAGTAGGAGCAACACTCCCGTTCGTATTGCATTTTTACGGTCCACAGGAGTTTTTTTTTCTGGTAATTACACCTATCGTGGTCATTCCATTGATTTTCAGGTCATGGTGGATTGTGGTTCTGCACTGAATTTGATTGAGCAACAATTTTAGACAAATATAAATTTGATTCTGAACCATTGTCATCTCCTTTTCCTGTTGTGGCGTTTGATAACACTCCCCTGGAGCGTGGGTGCGTTTCTCGAAAGGTCACTGGGTTCCCACTTATGGAATATGGAACATCAGAAGTGTATAGACTTGTTTGTACTTGATAAATTGCCTGTTTCAGTCATCCTGAGTTTACCCTGGTTAAAAATGCACAATCCTTTGCTGGACTGGTCATCTGGCATTATAAGGTCCTGGGGTCAGGGGTGTTTTGGTAAATGTTGTAATGTTCACATTGCTGCTGTGGTGAATAGGGAGCTACCTGAAGCCATTCAGGATTTCTGGAAGGTATTTTCAGAAGTTGAGTCACAAGCTCTACCACCCCATAGAGATTACGATTGCGCTATTGAGTTTGTCCCAGGTGCTACACTCCCTAAGAGTCGTTTATTTAATCTGACAATTCCCCAGAGGGAGGCCTTAAAGGAATACCTACAGACTAGTTTGGCTGCAGGTCATATAAGACCCTCTAAGTCTCCTGTGGCCATATGATTTTTTTTTTTGTCAAAAAGAAGGATGGTGGTCTTAAACCGTGTCTGGATTTTCAGGAGATTAATAAGATCACTGTGCGCAATCCTTACCCATTGCCGCTAATTCCGGATTTGTTTAACCAACTAACCAGAGCGTAGTGGCTCTCTAAAATTGACCTTCGTGTGGCATATAATTTGCTGCGGGTGAAGGAGGGCGATGAATGGAAGACAGCCTTTAATACCCCGGAGGGTCATTTTGAGTGTCTGGTGATGCCTTTTGGCCTTACTAATGCGCCTGCGTTTTTTGAAAATTTAATTAATGACATTCAGAGGCCGTTGATCGGTAGGAGTGTTATTGTTTATTTGGACGATATTTTGATCTATTCACCTGATCTGGAGTCGCATTGGCAGAGAGTACCCAAAGTTCTACAGATTTTGAGCGAAAACAACCTCTTTGCTAAATTGGAGAAGTGTGAGTTTGCGGTACAGAACAAGAGTTTTTTGGGGTACTTGGTCTCCAGTGATGGGTTTGAGATGGACCCGGTGAAGGTTCAGGCAGTACTGGATTGGCCCAGGCCTGAATGTTTAAAGTCTGTTCAAAGATTTATAGGGTTTGGCAATTATTATAGAAAATTTATAAAGAATTTTTCAATTATCGCTAAACCTATTTCTGATCTCACAAAGAAGGGTTCTAATACTGTCCAATGGTCCACTGAGGCTGTTAAGGTTTTTGAGCATCTCAAGGAGAGGTTTAGCTCTGCTCCTGTTTTGATCCAGACAGATGAGACTAAGCCTTTTCTGGTGGAGGTTGATGCCTTGTCAGTGGGGGTGAGGCAGTTCTGTCCCAGGAGGGAAAGGATGGGGTGCATCCCTGTGTTTTCTTTTCTGAAAAAATTTCTGAGACTGAGCTCAACTATGATGTTGGGAACCGGGAGTTGCTGGCTATTAAACTCGCGTTTGAGCATTGGTGACTAGAGTTGAGCGAAACAGGTCGGTCAGATTCATAAGTCGGCGACTTTTGCCAAAGTCGGGTTTCGCCGTTCGAAACCCGACCATAGAGTGAAGTCGGCCATGTGGTCGGCAAAACAAGCGCCAAAGTCGGATTTCCCAGAAAGCTTGCAGGCGCCTTTTTTTCAGCCTATGAGCAAGGACGTACACTGTGGGCAAATGAGATGACATGTGCACCATCTTAGAGAAGGGCATTACAGTCATTGGCTTGCTTTGGGGGGCATCATAGTGTCTATCAAATCCCTGACCGCCGACCTCCATTTTACTTCTGCCGATCTTAACAGTAGGCAGAGGAAGCTGTTTATCAGTAGTGAGATATTTAGGGCTGGAAAGAGAAGTTCTTCTGTGCATGTGCTGATAGCAATTGTGCTGTACAGTTAGTGTGCAGTGACAGGGGAGCATTTTCTTGTGTGCAGCAGCGCTGGTTATTAGGCTGCCTGATAGCTGTGTGTACACTGCTGTGCACACAGCACTAATACTTTTATTCTTTTTTTCTGCACAGTTAAAGAGCACTCATTTTTTCCCACACCGTATAGAGCTGTATGCTCCTCACACACTACCGTGTAGCGGCTGGTATCACGGACAAATACATGCTGACTACCTGTGTGTGACTCCGTAAATAAATACGGAAATTTAAAATTTTTACCTACACCATCTACAGCTGTCTGCTTCTGATACAGTACCGTATTTCTGCTGTTTATATTACGGTCCAATCCATACTGAGAGAGCATCTGTGTGTGACTCCAGAAATATATACGGAGATTTAAATTTTCCCCTACACCGTATACAGCTGTCCACTTCTGATACAGTACCGTTTTTCTACTTTTTGTATTAGGCCGGCGTCACACTGGCGACAGAATCGGACGACTGCAAT
This sequence comes from Oophaga sylvatica, assembly GCA_033576555.1. NCBI lineage: Eukaryota > Metazoa > Chordata > Amphibia > Anura > Dendrobatidae > Oophaga > Oophaga sylvatica. The sequence continues at coordinate 118,314 of JARQOD010000312.1, forward strand.
ACGATGAAAAATCGTATTGCAGTCTGCCCTATGTTAATCTATGGAGCAGCTCCCAGTATCAGATTTTTTGTGGTCCGTTTTAAACGTCCGTGTGCAATCGCAGCATGCTGCGATTGTCACCGATTGTGGGTCGACTATCGCCAATGAAAGTCTATGGAAGCGATGAAAAATCTGATTACAAACGAACCGCATGTGTGACTTGCGATTAAATCGCATCGGTGTCCTTTAGAAAAGCCGGCAATTCATCCCCGGCTATACTGTAAAATCATGCAATATAAGCTCGGCACACACCAAAGTAATGTGATGAAGGTTTAATCAAAATGTAGTACATACAACAAACGTTTCGGTCTATAAAGACCTTCTTCGGTGTACTATAACATAAGCACATGAAAATAAATAAAACAATATGCAAAAAACCGCATAGTAAAAACGGGCATATAAAGAAAGTATATACAAACATCATATTATGGTGGTCGCATAATGTAAGGGTAATGAGGACATATAATGCTCAGGAACTTCCAATATAATATATTATAGAAATATGCACTGTGCAAAAGAAATTCAGAGGAGTGGGGTATCCCTCAGAACAAAGATAAACAAGGATAAACATGAAATAAAGCAATTGAACATGCGAACTTACATACCAGGATATGTGCTATAAGTTGATAGAGATAGTACCTGGTGGAGATGTGATAAAAGTGGTGAGTGCACTGACTGACCTATTTACAGAGAGAACCTCTGTGTGAGGGTGGTAAATCTAACTTACCCTGGGCTACAGAGCTGTGCGGTGGGTAGTACGTACTGGGGAGGTAAAGATGATGACTGTAAACTGTGCCGAGGACAAAAGTCATAGGAAGGCAAATAGCTGGTAAGTATAGCAGAGATCTGTGCTTATTAAAGGTGAAGCTTACCGTTGCGGTACAGGCAGGAGAGAGTGGCTAAGACGCGGTATATCCCCGCTTGTCATGGAGCACTGTTAGCCCGCTAGTGAAGGCATTTAAAGCCTGGTGTACGTGTGGTCCGGACCGGAAGTCCGGTACCGGAAGAGTGGCGGCGTGCGTTCCAGTCATGCCGCAAAGTGCGTTCCAAATACAGGAAGCAGTATGGAGGACGGGAAAGAAAATGCCTAACTATGCAGTGTAGCGACATATGGTGTACATAAACGATCTAAAGTGCAAATAGCAGTAAAATAACCAGTGATGATGAGACATAATATTGTAGTCAGGGAGTGAAGTTGGTGATAGTGGTGCTCCCAAGTTCTGTGCCCAGAAAGTAGATGTGAGATTCATTGTGGCTGATTCTGTAAATAAGAAAAATATGGTCGGTACATGATAAAATATATGGTCAGTGCATGATAGAAGTCAAACAAACGTAGAACAAAAATGTCGCATAAGAGATCAATTTTAGATGAATGATGCAATGTCATATTCTCTGTTCAACCCTTTTGGGTGCAGAGTATCTAATTGATGAATCCAGTATGCTTCTCTTATTTTAAGGAGACTAATGCGATCGCCTCCTCGGCGCGGTACATGTACTTGTTCAATGACCTGGTATTGTAGTTGTGCTATATTGTGACCAGATGATATAAAATGATTGGGAATGGGAAGGAGAAGATTTTTGCATCTAATCGTCGACTTGTGTTTGGAAATGCGGTTTTTGATGGCCTGTGTGGTCTCACCCACGTATAATAAGCCGCAGGGGCATTTAATGAGATAAACAACGAAGTTCGAGTTGCATGTGAAATAATCTTTTATCTCATACCTCTTACCCGTATGTGGGTGGTGGAAAAAGTTACCTCTAATGATGTTGTTACATTGTAGGCATTGAAGACATGGAAATGTCCCATGTTTAGGGTTGGAGAGAAAACGTTGTCTGGTAAGGGGGTGAGAAGGCCCAATGTCGGCTCTGATTAGATGGTCCCTTAAATTGCGCGGTCGGCGGAAGCAAGGGAGGAATGGTCTGCTAAATTCTTTAATAAATGGGTGTGCGGTACTCAAGAGGTGCCAGTGTCGGCGTATGCTGGTGTGAAGTCGGTAGGCTATGGGATGATAGTCATGTATGAAAACAATCCTGTCGTTTGTGTCCGCTTTGGGCGGAGTGGGACTCTCTGGAAGGGCAAGTGTATGTTCGGGGTAACCTCTGGCGCGAAACTTACCCCGAACATACACTTGCCCTTCCAGAGAGTCCCACTCCGCCCAAAGCGGACACAAACGACAGGATTGTTTTCATACATGACTATCATCCCATAGCCTACCGACTTCACACCAGCATACGCCGACACTGGCACCTCTTGAGTACCGCACACCCATTTATTAAAGAATTTAGCAGACCATTCCTCCCTTGCTTCCGCCGACCGCGCAATTTAAGGGACCATCTAATCAGAGCCGACATTGGGCCTTCTCACCCCCTTACCAGACAACGTTTTCTCTCCAACCCTAAACATGGGACATTTCCATGTCTTCAATGCCTACAATGTAACAACATCATTAGAGGTAACTTTTTCCACCACCCACATACGGGTAAGAGGTATGAGATAAAAGATTATTTCACATGCAACTCGAACTTCGTTGTTTATCTCATTAAATGCCCCTGCGGCTTATTATACGTGGGTGAGACCACACAGGCCATCAAAAACCGCATTCCCAAACACAAGTCGACGATTAGATGCAAAAATCTTCTCCTTCCCATTCCCAATCATTTTATATCATCTGGTCACAATATAGCACAACTACAATACCAGGTCATTGAACAAGTACATGTACCGCGCCGAGGAGGCGATCGCATTAGTCTCCTTAAAATAAGAGAAGCATACTGGATTCATCAATTAGATACTCTGCACCCAAAAGGGTTGAACAGAGAATATGACATTGCATCATTCATCTAAAATTGATCTCTTATGCGACATTTTTGTTCTACGTTTGTTTCACTTCTATCATGCACTGACCATATATTTTATCATGTACTGACCATATTTTTCTTATTTACAGAATCAGCCACAATGAATCTCACATCTACTTTCTGGGCACAGAACTTGGGAGCACCACTATCACCAACTTCACTCCCTGACTACAATATTATGTCTCATCATCACTGGTTATTTTTACTGCTATTTGCACTTTAGATCGTTTATGTACACCATATGTCGCTACACTGCATAGTTAGGCATTTTCTTTCCCGTCCTCCATACTGCTTCCTGTATTTGGAACGCACTTTGCGGCATGACTGGAACGCACGCCGCCACACTTCCGGTACCGGACTTCCGGTCCGGACCACACGTACACCAGGCTTTAAATGCCTTCACTAGCGGGCTAACAGTGCTCCATGACAAGCGGGATATACCGCGTCTTAGCCACTCTCTCCTGCCTGTACCGCAACGGTAAGCTTCACCTTTAATAAGCACAGATCTCTGCTATACTTACCAGCTATTTGCCTTCCTATGACTTTTGTCCTCGGCACAGTTTACAGTCATCATCTTTACCTCCCCAGTACGTACTACCCACCGCACAGCTCTGTAGCCCAGGGTAAGTTAGATTTACCACCCTCACACAGAGGTTCTCTCTGTAAATAGGTCAGTCAGTGCACTCACCACTTTTATCACATCTCCACCAGGTACTATCTCTATCAACTTATAGCACATATCCTGGTATGTAAGCTCGCATGTTCAATTGCTTTATTTCATGTTTATCCTTGTTTATCTTTGTTCTGAGGGATACCCCACTCCTCTGAATTTCTTTTGCACAGTGCATATTTCTATAATATATTATATTGGAAGTTCCTGAGCATTATATGTCCTCATTACCCTTACATTATGCGACCACCATAATATGATGTTTGTATATACTTTCTTTATATGCCCGTTTTTACTATGCGGTTTTTTGCATATTGTTTTATTTATTTTCATGTGCTTATGTTATAGTACACCGAAGAAGGTCTTTATAGACCGAAACGTTTGTTGTATGTACTACATTTTGATTAAACCTTCATCACATTACTTTGGTGTGTGCCGAGCTTATATTGCATGTTCGCACGGATTGGGATCCTACTCTGGCACCACAGATCCTTTCTCAACAGTTGTGCCAAAGACTAATTCTTATACTGTAAAATCACACTGACAGCTTTAATAAAGAATAGAAAGAATAGATATACACACATAGAATACATATATATATATATATATATATATGTAATTGTGACATGTATATATATATATTTATAGTTCCTAGACTTCTACATACTGTAATAGCCGCTAATTCAATTGCCGGCTTTTGTGAAATCACAGAAGCCGACATGAAATGATACATTGTTTCCACACAGTTAACCATGTCATTGCCTGTATTTTGATATTTGTTTAGAACTTACAATTACATGAGTGTATTTGTGCAAAATTTCAGACATGTAGGGGTTAATTAAAGGTGTAAATTCGTTTAAAAAAAATGCGTGGGTTCTCGCTGTATTTTCTCCACCAGACAGACAAAGAAAGCGAGTGGGGGCAGATAATAACAGCCTAGGGAGGGTACATTTTTTTTGTGCCCCCCCTGGCTACTAACATCTGCCCCCAGACACCCCAGAAAGGGCAAATCTATAAGTAGATTCGCCCTTTCTGGCACTTTGCCCGTCTATTCCCATTGCCCTGTAGCGGTGGCGAATGGGTTAATAATGTCACCTTAATGTCACCTTAGTATTGAAAGGTGACCTTAAGGCAGGTTAATAATTGAGAGCTGTCAATTAGACAACTATCAATTATTAATCCTATTGAAGTAAATAAAAAAACACACACACTTTAAGAATAAATAATTTTAATGAAATAAAAACACATATTTTTGACCATCTTTTATTTCACTCTTAATCCGTGCGAAGCCCTTGTTCTTCTAAAATAAATATAAAATAATAAAACAACATTATTCTTACCTATCTGGCAATCTGTCCCGTCCCACGATGTAATCCTTCACAAAGGGTTAACTAGCAATCAGATAAGCAGCACAAGTAATCCTGCGTTCTCATCTGATAGCTCCTGAATGAATGAGCTTATCTCCTGCCGACAGGAGAGGATGTGATTAATGAATGAAGCTTAATTGATTGTATCCACTTTCACGTTAGGTCAGGTCACTGAAGTGAAAGTGGCAATAAATCAATTAAGCTCCATTCATGAATCTATTCCTCTCCTTTCGCTGGGAGAGTAACTGATTCATTCAGGGGAATACAGGTCTGAGACAGCATTATTAGCTCTCTGAAACCTGTAACCTGTTAACCCTTTCTGATGGATTACACCGTGGGACCTGACTGTACATCGGATTGGTAAGAATCATTTTGCTTTTTTATTTTATTTTTATTACAGGAAATGGTTTTAGCAGGAAAATAAAATATGGTCAAAAACTGTGTGATTATTTCATTAAACTTTTTTATTAAACTGTGTGTGTTTGATTTTTCTATCATACAATAGGATTAATAATTGATAGTTGTCTAATTGACAGCTCTCAATTATTAACCTGCCTTAAGGTCACCTTTCAATACTAAGGTGACATTAAGGTGACATTATTAATCCATTCACCACCGCTACAGGGCAATGGGAATAGACGGGCAAAGTGCCAGAAAGGGCGAATCTAATTATAGATTTGCCCTTTCTGTGGTGTCTGGGGGCAGATGTTAGTAGCCAGGGGGGGCACAAAAAAATGTACCCTCCCTAGGCTGTTATTATCTGCCCCCACTCGCTTGCTTTGTCTGTCTGGTGGAGAAAATACAGCGAGAGCCCACGCATTTTTTTTAAACGAATTTACACCTTTAATTAACCCCTACATGTCTGAAATTTTGCACAAATACACTCATGTAATTGTAAGTTATAAACAAATATCAAAATACAGGAAATGACATGGTTAACTGTGTGGAAACAATGTATCATTTCATGTCGGCTTCTGTGATTTCACAAAAGCCGGCAATTGAATTAGCGGCTATTACAGTATGTAGAAGTCTAGGAACTATAAATATATATATATATAATTATATACATGTCACAATGACATGTATATATATATATATATATATGTGTTCTATGTGTATATATCTATTCTTTCTTTTGTGATTGAAATACTATTCTTTTGGATCCATTATATGTCAGTTTTGCAAGCCTGCGAGAAATTCTCGCAAGTCGGATGAAAATCGGATGTTACAAGGTACACACACATGCGACTAAATCGCATCTTTGAAGGAAATCGGATGACAGAAGGATGTGTGATGTTTGCATTTTGATCCGACAATCGACCGACTAAAACGGACCGATTTTTTGTAGTTGTGTGTGACGCCGGCCTTACGGTCAAATCCATACTGAGTGAGCGTCTGTGTGTGACTCCGGAAATATATACGGAGATTTAAATTTTCCCCTACACTGTATACAGCTGTCCGCTTCTGATACAGTATCGTATATCTACTCTTTGTATTACGGTCAAAACCATACTGAGAAAGCATCTGTGTGTGACTCCGGAAAAATATACAGAGATTTAAATTTTCCCTTACACCGTATACTGCTTTACACTTCTGATGCAGTACCGTTTTTCTGCTTTTTATATTACGGTTAAATCCATACTGAGTGAGCGTCTGTGTGTGACTCCGGAAATATATACAGAGATTTAAATTTTACCCTACACCGTATACAGCTGTCCGCTTCTGATACAGTACCGTTATTCTGCTTTTTGTATTACAGTCAAATCCATGCTGAGAGAGCGTCTGTGTGTGACTCTGGAAATATATACGGAGATGTAAATTTTCCCCTTCACAGTATACTGCTGGTGGAAGGGGCCGCGGACATGGGCGGAGGGGGCCAGCTGGTACTGATGGTGGTGGTGATGCATCTGCTGGTAGTGCCAAAAGCACAATAACACCTAAGGCAGGAGGTGTTGAGCCTGCGTCATTATCTGGCTCCAGAAGGCCTGGAAGGCTCCCTTTTCTGGGAGTAGGTAAACCGCTTTTAAAGCCGGAGCATCAGGAACAGGTTTTGGCTTACATTGACAAAACAGCCTCCAGCTCTATGCCTCCTTTTCTGAAGTTTCAAAAAATGCAAGCACTGAGTCATCAGTGCAGGCTCCTGGTCAGGAACAACACCTTTCCTTGTGTCCTTCACCCCCACCAAAAGTGAAGGATGCGGCAGGCCACACTTCAGATTACTCCCTGGAGCTCTTTTCACATACTATGTCTAATTTATCAAGTCAAATCCTGAATTCCCAGTCCAAGATGAATATGACATGGAGTGCACTGATGCACAGCCAGTGCTATCTGATTCTGCTGGTACATTCACCCAGAGCACTACATTGCCCTCGCAGTCTACTGAGCCAGAATCTGACCCTGATGAAACTTAGGTGCCCCTTCCCGCATACTATACCACCTTACACGGTGACACAGAGGAAGGTGCAGATGAAATTGAAGAGGAGGTGATGGATGACCCAGTTGTTGACCCGGATTGGCATCCATTGGGGGTAGAGGGTGCCGCTGGCAATAGCTCAGAAGACGAGGAGGATCCGCAGCAGGCATCGACATCGCAACGGCGGTTATCTGGCAGGCCCGTAGCAGTCCAAAAATGTGTTAAAAAAACAAAAAGAGTTGCAGGACAGCTTGTCCAGATGGTCAAATTAGCACTGCGTGCAAGCACTGAAAAGTTTTCCCATAGTAGGAAGAGTGCAATGTGGCACTTTTTTGACCAAAATCCTATTGATAAGGCAAGGTTATCTGTAAGAAGTGCGGAAGGACCTTTAGCCGAGGGGAAAATCTCCGAAATTTGAATACCAGTTGCATGCTTAGACATTTAAACACCATGCACTTGCAAGCGTGGACGGACTACAAATCCTCAGGTAGCACACGTGCACCTGCTCCGACTGAAGGTAGCCAGCAACGCTACATCGCTTCCCCCACTGTAAGCCCACCGGTTAGCACACCACCAGGAAGAAATGTTGAGGTGTCGTCGCAAGGCCAAAGCAGTCAGGGAATCCCAATGGTTTTCCAACAAAATACTGCATCTAGGCCATTACCACCACCACCACCATCACCTGCCTCCTCTTAGTCCGCCATGTTCACCGCTAGTTCCACCATATGCAGCTCTCAAGTCCAGCTAACTGTAGCAGAGACTCTGAGTAGGACAAGAAAATACTCATCCTCTCATCCGCGTACACTGCCTTTGAACGCCTACATTGCCAAACTGATCTAATTAAAGATGATGCCCTTCCGTTTGGTTGAAAGCACAGCGTTCCAAGAGCTCATGGCCTACGCTGTCCCACGCTATAACCTACCCAGTCGGCACTTCTTTTCTAGAAAAGCCATCCCTGCCCTCCACCTGCATGTGAAAGACCACTTTGTCCATGCACTCAAACAATCAGTGAGTGGAAAGGTGCACTCACAACAGATGCATGGGCCAGTAGGCATGGCCAAGGCATTACGTGTCCATCACTGCGCACTGGGTTAATGTGGTGGATGCAGGGTCCACAGGGGACAGCGGCAGTGGGACAGTGCTGCCTAGCCCATGGTATAGGCAACGGTTGGCTGTAGGCGTTCGACCCTCCTCCTCCAGAAGCGAAAGCTCTTCGACAGAGCGCAGTCACACGAGCACTGCATCTGCAGCTGCCAGTGTTGCACATGAGGTGTCAAACTATCGATCAGCTAGTGGTAAGCGTCAGCAGGCTGTTTTAAAGATGATGTCTTTGGGTGACAACAGACACACCGCGGAGGTACTGGCCGACTACTTGCAGCGAGAAACTGAGTCATGACTGGGCAGTTTACATCTTGAGCCAGGCAAGGTAGTCAGTGATAATGGCCATAATTTTGTGGCGGCCATAGCACTGGCAAAACTCAGACACATACCTTGCCTGGCTCACACCTTGAACCTGGTGGTGCAGTGCTTCATAAATAATTATCCAGAGTTACCAGCCCTGCTCCATAAGGTGCGAAGACTGTGCTCGCACATCCGTCGCTCGCCCCTAGACTCCGGTCGTATGCAGAGGCTGCAGCGATCGCTCCACCTCCCCAAGCACTGCCTAATCATAGACGTTGCAACAAGTTGGAACTCTAATATGCACATGGTTGAGAGGCTCTGCGAACAGAGGCAGGCTGTAATGCATTTGTGGGAGGACACATGGGCAGGCAGTTTGAGGGCAGACATAGAGTTGTCGGGTGTGCAGTGGTCAAAGCTGAAAGACCTCTGTAAAGTCCTTCAGTGTTTTGAGCAATGCACACGGCTGGTAAGCGCAGATGACGCCATCATAAGCATGAGCATCCCATTTATGCGTCTGCTCATGCAAACTTCGACGCACATTAAGGGTGAGTTTCCACATTCAGGAAACAGTCCGGATTTGCTGCGTGTTTGACGCTGTGCGTTGGCGTAGCGTCAAACACGCAGCGTCCAGATGGTACAACATAGTGGAGGGGATTTCAAGAAATCCCGTCTCCACTATGCTGCAAAACACGCAGGCGGAAGACCTGCATTTCCGGACATGCGGCGCGTCTTTTTAGACCGCAGCATGTCCTATTCCCTTGCGGCGACGCTGCGTCGCCGCAAGGGAAATAACACAGGGCTATGTAGCCCTGCGGTCATTCCGGATGTGTTCCGGAGGTGTTCCTGAACACATCCGGAATGAGCGAGCGTTCAAAAGGGGGCGGGGCTTTGGGCGGAGCGGAATTTCCGCTCCGTCCAAAGCGCTGTGTTTCCGGACCATGGAAACACAGCCTAAGGATCAGGCATCTGCAGCAGAGGAGGAGGAGGAGGGAAGCCTTGATGACAGTCAGCCATTGTCTTCTCAGGGAACTGTCCTAGGCGAGGTGGAGAAAAAAGAGGCAGAGGAGGTGGATGAGGGGGATGATTTTCTTGGGGAGGAGGATGCTTCTCAGGGGGCAAGAGAAAATATTGGCTTGCAAAGATCAAATACAGGGTTTGTGCGTGACTGGAGTGATGTGGATTTGGCAGAAAGTGCTCCTCCACCCACCACTGGCAGTGCATCATTGACACCTGGAACATTGGCCCTCATGTGTGATTATGTCTTGCGGATTCTAAAAAGGGACCCCCGCATTGCCAAAATTATGACGGATGACGACTACTGGTTGTCCAGCATCCTCGATCCACGCTGTAAAGGCAAATTACAGAACATCATGCCACAGGAGAACCTAGAGCTAATATTGGCGAGCAAACCAGCAACTCTGGTAAACCGTTTGTTAGAGGCATTCCCAGCACACAGCAGCAGTGCAGGTTCTACCACGAGCCGTACTGGGTAACATGGAAGAGGTGTTCGTGGTGCACACAGCCGAATTAGCGTTGGAGACAGGGGTTTCATGACTATGTTGTGGACTGATTTCTCGAGTACCGCTCACACGACTGGTAATACTGAATCGATTGCAACAGACAGGAGACAGCAGTTGTCCACTATGGTTCAAAATTACCTCTACTCCCCTATCGATGTTCTCCCTCACAGTTCATTCCCCTTTGACTACTGGGTCTGTAAACTGGACACCTGGCCTGAATTGGCACAATATGCCTTACAGGAGCTTGCTTGCCCTGCTGGTCGTGTGCTATCAGAAAGAGTCTTCAGTGCTGCTGGATCAATCCTGACAGAAAGAAAGACCCGGCAGTCGATCCAAAATGTAGGTGATCTCACCTTCATTAAAATGAACCATGCCTGGGTTTCAAAGGATTTTGTACCACCTACCCCTGATGACTCATAGGTTGCCAGCAAAATGGCTCGCATTGTCCTCGTCTTACGCTGACTTCTCCAATTCCTCCATTTGCAGCTGCTGAACGTTCAGCCTACACTTCAACATATGCCAGTTTTTCCACCTCCCTAACTGGGCTGTACCCCCCCCAGGGCCGGCGTCAGTACCTGGCGCACCCAGGTAAGTGTCCGGGCCTTGAGCAGGTGGGGGGGCCCACTCGCCGTCAGAGACACCGGCGTACTATGAGGGGCACTGTGCCAGTTCCGGCGCCCATGATAGTGCCCCCCCTGCTTGCTCAGGGCCCCAGCACTTGCAATACTTACCTCTCCCTGCTCCACCTCCGTGACGTCTTCCATGTTTCCTGACAGTGACATTCAGGTCGGAGAGCGCGATGATGACATATCTGTGCACCCTCTGCCTGAACAGTCACAGTGCAGAGAGCTTGAAGATGGCAACGCTGAGGAGTTCAGAGTAGAGCAGTGCCCAGCGAGGAGAGGTGTTTCATTTTTTTTAATGTTTGGAGCAAAATATGGGGAGCATTATACACTGGAGAATTATATATGGGGCCCATCAAACACTTGAGCATCATAGATAGGGCCCATTATATACTGGAGCATTATATATGGGGCCCATCATACACTGGAGCATTATAAATGGGGCCTATCATACACTGGAGCATCATATACAGGGCCCATTATACACTGGAGCATCATATGGGGCCCATTATATATGGAGCATCATATGGGGCACATTATAAATGGAGCATCCCATGGAGCCCATTATATATGGAGCATTATATACGGTGACCATTATATTTGGAGCATTATATGGGGCTCATCATACACTGGAGCATCATATATGGGGCCCATCATATACTAGAGCATCATATGGGGTTCATTATTTATAGGCATCATATAGGTCCCTTTATATATGGACATCATATGGAGCACATATGGGGCATATTCTGTATGGAGCATTATATGGAGCCCATTCTGTATGGAGCAATATATGGGGCCCATCATATACTGTATGGAGCTTTATATGCGACTCATTATACTGTATGGAGCAATATGTGGGGCTCATTATACTGTATGGTGACCGTTCTATACTGTATGGCACATTATATGGGGACCATCGTATACTGGAGCATTATGTGGAGCTCATCATATACTGTATGGAACATTATATGGGACCAATTATGTATGGAGCAATATGTGAGACTCATTATTCTGTATGGAGCAATATATGTGGCTCATTATACTGTATGAAGCATTATATTGGGCCCTTTTTTCTGTATGTAGCATCATATATGGGACTCATTATTCTGTATGGCGCATTATGTGGTGCCCATAATACTGTATGGAGGACTATACTGTCCGGTTTTTGAGCTATTGTAGAATTTACAATAGATATCACTCATGTAATGTACAGTCATGGCCAAAAGTTTTGAGAATGACACAAATATATTTTCACATGATTTGCTGCCCTCTGGTTTTTATGTGTGTTTGACAGATGTTTTTAACACAGACAGAAATATAATTGCTAACATACGAGTAACAAAAGCTTATATTGACAGAATGATTTAATGCAGCAAGTCAATATTTGCAGTGTTGACCCTTCTTCTTCAGGACCTCTTCAATTCTCCCTGGCATGCTCTCAATCAACTTCTGGACCAAATCCTGACTGATAGCAGACCATTCTTGCACAATCGATGCTTTCATTTTGTCAGAATTTTTAGGTTTTTGTTTGTCCACCCATCTCTTGATGATTGACCACAAGTTCTCAAAGGGATTAAGATCTGGGGAGTTTCCAGGCCATGGACCCAAAATCTCTATGTTTTGTTCCCTGAGCCATTTAGTTATCACCTTTGCTTTATGGCAAGGTGCTCCATCATGCTGGAAAAGGCATTGTTGATCGCCAAACTGCTCTTGGAGGGTTGGGAGAAGTTGCTCTTGGAGGACATTCTGGTACCATTCTTTATTCATGGCTGTGTTTTTAGGCAAGACTGTGAGAGAGCCGATTCCCTTGGCTGAGAAGCAACCCCACACATGAATGGTTTCAGGATGCTTAACAGTTGGCATGAGACAAGACTGGTGGTAGCGCTCACCTTGTCTTCTCCGAATGAGGCGTTTTCCTGATGTCCCAAACAATCGAAAAGGGGATTCATCAGAGAAAATAACTTTACCCCAGTCCTCAGCAGTCCACTGCCTGTACCTTTTGCAGAATATCAGTCTGTCCATGATGTTTTTTCTGGAGAGAAGTGGCTTCTTTGCTGCCCTCCTTGAGACCAGGCCTTGCTCCAAGAGTCTCCGCCTCACAGTGCGTGCAGATGCACTCACACCTGCCTGCTGCCATTCCTGAGCAAGCTCTGCACTGATGGTAGCCCGATCCCGCAGCTGAAACACTTTTAAGAGACGGTCCTGGCGCTTGCTGGTCTTTCTTGGGCGCCCTGGAGCCTTTTTGGTAACAATGGAACCTCTCTCCTTGAAGTTCTTGATGATGCGATAGATTGTTGACTGAGGTGCAATCTTTCTAGCTGCGATACTCTTCCCTGTTAGGCCATTTTTGTGCATTGCTGTCATGTGTGCATTGCCACGAAGATCGTCGCGGTTGCACGTTTTGACTTCTCACAGCTGAGTTGCTGTTTCTTTGTGTTTGGCAGCTAGGGAGTTAATTCTGTCTGTGCTCGGTGCTGGGACTGGGTGCAGTTTCTCCCGGCTGCAATTGATTATTTGTTGATTGGTTTCCTTTAAATTCCTGGTTGTCTGCTTTGGGAGTTGCCAGTGAAATCCTTCATGCAGACCACAGATAGGAATGAATCTGTATAGACTTAAGTTGAGAGCTCCTTAGCTGTTTTAAGCTCAACTTGTTTAGAGTTTATTTCCCAGACCATTTATGTTCCTTCGGTGTTTGAGTGTGTATGCAAGTGAGTGCTATCCTGTCTGTCTTATATGTCTAATCTGTGTATTTAGCTGAGATCAGCCCATATCCCTTTGGTGGTAATCAGGATCCTTCTTAGGACTGATTACAGGGTTCAGGGTCTGACAGGAGACAGGGTTAGGCTGGAGACTTGGACCTCTGAACCATTATCAGTACCTCCAAGGAAAGGGATTAGTTAGGACCCCAGTGTAGGGTCAGGTTAGACCCCGGTCCTCCTCTTTCCTGTTTCAGCTCATCAAGTCCTCAAGATTAACCCTGAGTTCAACAATATCGTTTCTGCACATCTAGTCCTCAAGATTAACCATAAGTTCTGCAGATATTGTGTCAGGTAAATCTATTTTATACTTACATTCTGATTTTGCTAAACTATATGTTGTATTGAGTGTGGTTCCTGTATAAATAGTTTACTGACATTGTATTCAATGAAAAACTGGGTCTGAACTGAAAAAGTAAGTTGATGTGTATGCAAAATGTAAATGCATATCAAACACATGACCATGAACAGAGAAAACAAAAAACAAGAAACAAATATCCTAAAATAAAACAAAATAAAAAAAATATTGCAAAACATGCATGAAGTTGTAATAATAATAATAAGGGTATTTGGTAAACATAATTTTGATCAAAAGAATGTACAAGCCATCCCGCCACGTCAAGGCAACCCTTTGTGGGACAGTCCTACTCTAATATTAAAAACCTTTCCACTTGTCAAGTGACGTAAATGTGAACAAGGCAGAGGGACTGAACCCACCAGTTGAAGCATAGGCCAGACAGGATGGATTTTTCAGCTCAAAAGCAGGGCGGTCACACCCTTATATGCACAAGATGCACTAAGAACTAAATGCATGTTTTGCAATATTTTTTTTATTTTGTTTTATTTTAGGATATTTGTTTCTTGTTTTTTGTTTTCTCTGTTCATGGTCATGTGTTTGATATGCATTTACATTTTGCATACACATCAACTTACTTTTTCAGTTCAGACCCAGTTTTTCATTTAGTTCTTAGTGCATCTTGTGCATATAAGGGTGTGACCGCCCTGCTTTTGAGCTGAAAAATCCATCCTGTCTGGCCTATGCTTCAACTGGTGGGTTCAGTCCCTCTGCCTTGTTCACATTTACGTCACTTGACAAGTGGAAAGGTTTTTAATATTAGAGTAGGACTGTCCCACAAAGGGTTGCCTTGACGTGGCGGGATGGCTTGTACATTCTTTTGATCATAATTATGTTTACCAAATACCCTTATTATTATTATTATTATTATTACAACTTCATGCATGTTTTGCAATATTTTTTTTATTTTGTTTTATTTTAGGATATTTGTTTCTTGTTTTTTGTTTTCTCTGTTCATGGTCATGTGTTTGATATGCATTTACATTTTGCATACACATCAAGTTACTTTTTCAGTTCAGACCCAGTTTTTCATTTAGTTCTTAGTGCATCTTGTGCATATAAGGGTGTGACCGCCCTGCTTTTGAGCTGAAAAATCCATCCTGTCTGGCCTATGCTTCAACTGGTGGGTTCAGTCCCTCTGCCTTGTTCACATTTACGTCACTTGACAAGTGGAAAGGTTTTTAATATTAGAGTAGGACTGTCCCACAAAGGGTTGCCTTGACGTGGCGGGATGGCTTGTACATTCTTTTGATCAAAATTATGTTTACCAAATACCCTTATTATATTATTATTATTATTATTACAACTTCATGCATGTTTTGCAATATTTTTTTTATTTGTGTTTATTTTAGGATATTTGTTTCTTGTTTTTTGTTTTCTCTGTTCATGGTCATGTGTTTGATATGCATTTACATTTTGCATACACATCAACTTACTTTTTCAGTTCAGACCCAGTTTTTCATTAAGTTCTTAGTGCATCTTGTGCATATAAGGGTGTGACCGCCCTGCTTTTGAGCTGAAAAATCCATCCTGTCTGGCCTATGCTTCAACTGGTGGGTTCAGTCCCTCTGCCTTGTTCACATTTACGTCACTTGACAAGTGGAAAGGTTTTTAATATTAGAGTAGGACTGTCCCACAAAGGGTTGCCTTGACGTGGCGGGATGGCTTGTACATTCTTTTGATCAAAATTATGTTTACCAAATACCCTTATTATTATTATTATTATTACAACTTCATGCATGTTTTGCAATATTTTTTTTATTTTGTTTTATTTTAGGATATTTGTTTCTGTTTTTTGACATTGTATTCATATCATTAGACAGCGTGACATTCAAGATTAACCCTAAGTTCTGCAGATATTGTGTCAGGTAAATCTATTTTATACTTACATTCTGATGTTGCTAAACTATATGTTGTATTGAGTGTGGTTCCTGTATAAATAGTTTACTGACATTGTATTCATATCATTAGACAGCGTGACATTTTCACTGGCCATAAAAAATTATCTCTAGTTACCATGGATCCAGTAGCCCAGCTGGCTCTGCAGTTGCAGGGATTATCCATGGAGCTTACGGACATTAAGTCCAAAGTTTTGTCTCCCCTGGAGCAAACCAGAGTTGAACCTAAAGTAGCTCTTCCAGATAGGTTCACTGGTGGGCGAGACAAATTTTTTACCTTCCGGGAGGCATGTAAATTGTATTTTCGGCTTCGGCCGCGATCATCAGGGAGTGATGAGCAGAGAGTGGGAATTGTTATCTCACTTCTTCAAGGGGACCCTCAATCCTGGGCATTTTCCCTTCCTCCGGGATCCCCGGCTCTACAGTCTGTAGATCAATTTTTTACTGCTCTGGGATTGGTATATGATGACCCAGATCGGGTCTCTCTTGCTGAGACCAAATTACGTAAAATACAGCAGGGAGATCGTCCGGCGGAGGAATTTGCTTCTGAGTTTCGTAGATGGGCCACGGATACTCAGTGGAATGACCCAGCTCTTAGGAGCCAGTTTTGTCATGGGCTTTCTGACAAATTAAAAGACGTTTTGGCTCAGTATGAGTCTCCTCCTTCTCTGGAGGCTGCTATGGCCCTAGCTATCCGTACTGATAGACGGCTTCGGGAGAGGGGTGAGGTAACTCCACTCCCTGTTGTTACTCCACCTACTACTAAAGTCCCTTATGTTGAGGTTCCCCTTGTCTGTTCGGATGAGCCTATGCAGTTGGGAGGGACATCTTTTCGTAGTAGGGGATTGGCGGCACGCCGCAGGACTAGAAGGTGTTTTTTCTGCGGGAAAGAGGGACATTTTTTTGGAGAATGTCCATCCCGTGTCTTGTTAAGTAAAAAGTCGCCGGAAAACTGCTAATCCCAGGTTGTGTGGTGGACGACAACCTGGGAGTATGTATTTCATCCGCCGGTTCTTCTCAGTTCCTTGTACCAGTGGAGGTGGTGGTTGGTACTAGAGTGAAGAGATTGTCTGTTCTTCTGGATAGTGGTTCCGGGGCTAATCTGGTTGACGCTCAGTTTGCTCAGGCTCAAGGTATGCATCTGAATGTATTGGTCAAACCGATCCCTATTTTCTCCATTGACGCCAGGCCTCTCGGCCAAGGTAGCTTTGTTCATGAGGTTCATAACATTGACCTTCGGGTAGGGGCAATACATAGGGAACAATTATCTTGTTATGTGTTGGAGGGTCTACCTACTCCCATTGTGTTGGGACTTCCTTGGCTGGTTAAACATAACCCTGTGATTAATTGGCAGTCCAGAGAGATAAGCCAATGGGGTTAGTTTTGCAAAAGCAACTGCATGAACACAGTCATCAGTGCGGTCGTGCCTAGTACATTGCCTCCTTTTTTGGAGGATTTTGGGATGTTTTCTCTGAGGAGGGGTGTCGGGAGTTGCCTCCTCATCGCGTGTATGACTGCTCTATTAATCTACTTCCTGATGCTAAGTTGCCTAAAGCTAGGTTGTATAATCTTTCTGGTCCTGAAAGACAGGCTATGAAAGATTATATTTCTGAAAGTCTAGCCAAAGGGCATATTAGACCTAAATCTTCCCCTGTGGCCGCGGGGTTCTTCTTTGTGAAGAAAAAAGATGGAGGCCTACGCCCTTGCTTGGATTTCCGCGAACTTAATCGGATTACTGTTCGAGATCCGTATCCACTCCCTCTTATTCCTGATCTCTTCAATCAAATTGTTGGCGCCAAATGGTTCTCTAAATTGGATCTCAGGGGGGCGTATAATCTGATTAGGATAAAAGAGGGGGATGAGTGGAAAACGGCGTTTAACACGCCAGAGGGACATTATGAAAACCTGGTCATGCCTTTTGGTCTGACTACTGCTCCAGCAGTATTCCAACATTTTGTTAATGACATTTTTCGTCACCTTGTGGGGGTGTTTGTGGTCGTATATTTGGATGACATTTTAATTTACTCGCCAGATCTTGTGTCTCACCAGGAGCATGTGAGACAGGTGTTGCAGATCTTGCGAGACAATAAACTATACGCCAAACTGGAGAAGTGTGTGTTTGCCGTACAGGAACTTCAGTTTTTGGGTTTTTTGGTGTCAGCCTCCGGTTTCCGGATGGACCCTGAAAAGGTGAGAGCAGTGCTTGAATGGGATCAGCCAGGGGATCTTAAGGCTCTGCAGCGTTTTTTGGGGTTTGCTAATTACTACCGGAAATTTATTTGTAATTTCTCGTCTGTCGTCAAACCTCTCACTGACATGACGAGAAAAGGGACGGATTTTTCTAGGTGGTCGGACAAAGCTTGCCAAGCCTTTTCCTCTTTAAAAAGATGTT
Source organism: Oophaga sylvatica (assembly GCA_033576555.1). Taxonomy (NCBI): domain Eukaryota; kingdom Metazoa; phylum Chordata; class Amphibia; order Anura; family Dendrobatidae; genus Oophaga; species Oophaga sylvatica. The sequence continues at coordinate 136,610 of JARQOD010000312.1, forward strand.
TTGCTTCGGCACCCGTTCTCATCCAACCAGATGTATCTCAGCCGTTCATTGTGGAGGTGGACGCGTCTGACGTAGGGGTGGGTGCTATATTGTCCCAGGGTCCATCCCCTGGTAAATGGCATCCGTGCGCTTTCTTTTCTAAGAAATTGTCGTCCGCCGAAAGGAATTATGATATCGGCAATAGGGAACTTTTGGCCATTAAATTGGCTTTTGAAGAATGGCGTCACTTTTTGGAGGGGGCAGTCCACCCGGTCACCGTTATTACTGATCACAAGAACCATGCTGTATTTAGAATCCGCTAAGCGTCTGAATTCCAGACAAGCTCGATGGTCATTATTTTTTACCAGGTTTAATTTTGTCGTCACTTATCGTCCGGGGTCTAAGAATGTAAAGGCTGATGCTTTGTCTCGCAGTTTCCCAGGGGCCGGGAAAACGGACGACCCGATTCCTATCCTTCAGGAGGGGGTGGTAGTGTCGGCTGTATGTTCTGAGCTTGAGGAGGAGGTGTTAGAGGCTCAGGGGGACGCCCCTGCAGGACCTCCAGGGAGACTGTTTGTCCCGAATCAGTTGAGACAAAAGGTTATTGAGGCACATCATAATTCTGCTTTAGCAGGACATCCAGGGAGTAAGGCTACTTTAGATCTTCTTTCTCGCCGATTTTGGTGGCCTAACGCTAATAAAGATGTTATAACTTTTGTCGCGTCCTGTGGGGTTTGTGCTTGCTCTAAAACTCCTCATACCAGTCCGTCTGGGACCCTTTTACCTTTGAAACTTCCGGAGCGTCCATGGACCCATTTATCTATGGACTTCCTTACGGACCTTCCTCCGTCGTCTGGGAATACTGTCATACTGGTGGTTGTTGACAGGTTCAGTAAGATGGCACATTTCGTTGCTCTTCCTGCACTCCCTAATGCTAAAACTCTGGCGCAGGTGTTCATTAGGGAGATCGTGAGACTTCATGGGTTGCCTTCTGATGTGGTGTCAGATAGGGGGTCTCAGTTTGTGTCCAAATTTTGGAGGGCATTTTGTTTACGTCGGGGAATGCAATTGTCGTTTTCCTCGGCTTTTCATCCACAGACCAATGGTCAGACAGAGCGTCTGAATCAGAGTTTAGAGACATATCTCCGGTGTTTTGTATCGGAGAACCAGGAGGACTGGTCTTCTTTCTTGCCTTTGGCAGAGTTCGCTCTTAACAACAGGCGGAGCGAGTCCACTGGTAAGTCCCCGTTTTTTGGGGCATATGATTTTCATCCCCAGTTTTGTACTTTCAATGGGGGGGTCCTTCTGGGGTTCCTGAGGAGGAGCGTTTCTCGTCGTCACTTGCTTCTGTGTGGCGAGGTGTATTGAATAATTTGAGTACGATGGGGAACCGTTACAAACGTATGGCTGATAGGAGGAGAGTTTCTGGTCCAGATCTGAATGTGAACGATCTGGTATGGTTGTCTACCAGGAATATAAAACTTAAAGTGCCCTCCTGGAAACTGGGTCCCAGATTCATCGGGCCGTACAGGATCAGTTCCATAATTAATCCTGTGGCATTTCGTCTGGAACTCCCTTCTACATTTAAAATTCATAATGTGTTCCACAAGTCATTACTTAAAAGGTATGTGGCACCAGTCATACCGTCACCTCTACCTCCTCCTCCAGTGTTGGTCAATGGTAACTTGGAATTTCAAGTATCAAAAATCATTGACTCTCGTTTGAAACGCCGGTCCCTTCAGTACTTGGTGCATTGGAAGGGATATGGTCCGGAGGAGAGGACGTGGGTTCCTGCGTCCGATGTTAACGCAGATCGTTTGGTTCAGACCTTCCACAAACTCACCCGGGCAGGCCTGGCCCTGAGGGTCCGGAGGCCCCTCGTAGAAGGGGGGGTACTGTCATGTGTGCATTGCCACGAAGATCGTCGCGGTTGCACGTTTTGACTTCTCACAGCTGAGTTGCTGTTTCTTTGTGTTTGGCAGCTAGGGAGTTAATTCTGTCTGTGCTCGGTGCTGGGACTGGGTGCAGTTTCTCCCGGCTGCAATTGATTATTTGTTGATTGGTTTCCTTTAAATTCCTGGTTGTCTGCTTTGGGAGTTGCCAGTGAAATCCTTCATGCAGACCACAGATAGGAATGAATCTGTATAGACTTAAGTTGAGAGCTCCTTAGCTGTTTTAAGCTCAACTTGTTTAGAGTTTATTTCCCAGACCATTTATGTTCCTTCGGTGTTTGAGTGTGTATGCAAGTGAGTGCTATCCTGTCTGTCTTATATGTCTAATCTGTGTATTTAGCTGAGATCAGCCCATATCCCTTTGGTGGTAATCAGGATCCTTCTTAGGACTGATTACAGGGTTCAGGGTCTGACAGGAGACAGGGTTAGGCTGGAGACTTGGACCTCTGAACCATTATCAGTACCTCCAAGGAAAGGGATTAGTTAGGACCCCAGTGTAGGGTCAGGTTAGACCCCGGTCCTCCTCTTTCCTGTTTCAGCTCATCAAGTCCTCAAGATTAACCCTGAGTTCAACAATATCGTTTCTGCACATCTAGTCCTCAAGATTAACCATAAGTTCTGCAGATATTGTGTCAGGTAAATCTATTTTATACTTACATTCTGATTTTGCTAAACTATATGTTGTATTGAGTGTGGTTCCTGTATAAATAGTTTACTGACATTGTATTCATATCATTAGACAGCGTGACATTCAAGATTAACCCTAAGTTCTGCAGATATTGTGTCAGGTAAATCTATTTTATACTTACATTCTGATGTTGCTAAACTATATGTTGTATTGAGTGTGGTTCCTGTATAAATAGTTTACTGACATTGTATTCATATATTAGACAGCGTGACAATTGCAATGATGACTGCACGTGTTTCTTTAGAGATAACCATGGTTAACAGAAGAGAAACAATGATGCCAAGCACCAGCCTCCTTTTAAAGTGTCCAGTGGTGTCATTCTTACTTAATCATGACAGATTGATCTCCAGCCATGTCCTCATCAACACCCACACCTGTGTTAATGGAGCAATCACTGAAAAGAGGTAAGCTGGTCCTTTTAAGGCAGGGTTGCAGTGATGTTGAAATGTGTTTTGGGGGATAAAGTTCATTTTCTAGCCAAATATTGACTTTACAAGTAATTGCTGTTAAGCTCATCACTCTTTATAACATTCTGGAGTGTATGCAAATTGCCATTAGAAAAAGTGAAGCAGTAGACTTTGTAAAAATTAATATTTGTGTCATTCTCAAAACTTTTGTCCATGACTGTAAGAAGTGAAATATTTAGACTTGAGAGTCCTCAGTGGTTGATACCTTTTAATGGCTAACTGAAAAGATGGTAACAAATTGCAAGCTTTCGAGACTACTCCGGTCTCTTCATCAGGCAAAGACTAAAAAAGGTTTTAGTCTTTGCCTGATGAAGAGACCGGAGTAGTCTCGAAAGCTTGCAATTTGTTACCATCTTTTCAGTTAGCCATTAAAAGGTATCAACCACTGAGGACTCTCAAGTCTAAATATTTTTCTATCTACTGGCTAACACGGTACGAAGATACACATCTTTCCTATATGTAAGAAGTGAAGTATTTGACATTGTACTATACCTTTATTTCTCTGCCTTATCGGAGCATCATGAATTGTGGTATGTGTTTAAGGGGCCCACTAAGACTCTTTCGCCAATTGATGTCGTTGGCATTGAAATGGGCACTGTGGGTGTACAGTCATGGCCAAAAGTTTTGAGAATGACCCAAATATTAATATAATATTAATATTAAAATGGCCTAACAGGGAAGAGTATCGCAGCTAGAAAGATTGCACCTCAGTCAACAATCTATCGCATCATCAAGAACTTCAAGGAGAGAGGTTCCATTGTTGCCAAAAAGGCTTCAGGGCGCCCAGGAAAGACCAGCAAGCGCCAGGACCGTCTGTTAAAAGTGTTTCAGCTGCGGGATCGGGCTACCAGCAGTGCAGAGCTTGCTCAGGAATGGCAGCAGGCAGGTGTGAGTGCATCTGCACGCACTGTGAGGCGGAGACTCTTGGAGCAAGGCCTGGTCTCAAGGAGGGCAGCAAAGAAGCCACTTCTCTCCAGAAAAAACATTATGGACAGACTGATATTCTGCAAAAGGTACAGGCAGTGGACTGCTGAGGACTGGGGTAAAGTTATTTTCTCTGATGAATCCCCTTTTTGATTGTTTGGGACATCAGGAAAACGCCTCATTCGGAGAAGACAAGGTGAGCGCTACCACCAGTCTTGTCTCATGCCAACTGTTAAGCATCCTGAAACCATTCATGTGTGGGGTTGCTTCTCAGCCAAGGGAATCGGCTCTCTCACAGTCTTGCCTAAAAACACAGCCATGAATAAAGAATGGTACCAGAATGTCCTCCAAGAGCAGCTTCTCCCAACCCTCCAAGAGCAGTTTGGCGATCAACAATGCCTTTTCCAGCATGATGGAGCACCTTGCCATAAAGCAAAGGTGATAACTAAATGGCTCAGGGAACAAAACATAGAGATTTTGGGTCCATGGCCTGGAAACTCCCTAGATCTTAATCCCATTGAGAACTTGTGGTCAATCATCAAGAGACGGGTGGACAAACAAAAACCTAAAAATTCTGACAAAATGAAAGCATTGATTGTGCAAGAATGGACTGCTATCAGTCAGGATTTGGTCCAGAAGCTGATTGAGAGCATGCCAGGGAGAATTGCAGAGGTCCTGAAGAAGAAGGGTCAACACTGCAAATATTGACTTGCTGCATTAACTCATTCTAACTGTCAATATAAGTTTTTGTTACTCATATGTTTGCAATTATTATATTTCTGTCTGTGATAAAAACATCTGTCAAACACACATAAAAACCAGAGGGCAGCAGATCATGTGAAAATATAATATTTGTGTCATTCTCAAAACTTTTGGCCATGACTCTATTTACTGTCCTCCACTCACTGCCAACTTTTCTTCCCCATTGACTTGCATTGGGGTCAGGTCGAGTTTCAGTCGGAACTCCGACTTTTTCTGATAGTCTGCCGATTTCGTCGACTCGACTTTTGATAAAGTCGGGTGGTCCGAAACCCGACTCGACCCTCCTGGAGGCAAAGTCACTCATCTCTATTGGTGAAATTTTTTGGCGGGGCTAGACATCTGATACAGGTTTTTACTGATCATAAAAATCTGATATATCTGGATGCTGCTAAACGTTAGATTGCCCATCAAGCTAGGTGGGCACTGTGTTTTGCCCGGTTCCATTTCTCCGTAACATATATCCCTGGGATAAAGAATGTTAAAGCAGTTGCTTTGTCTCGTAGTTTCTCTCCAGCAGTTAATACTGAGAAGGAGGAATGTATTTTGAAGGAAGGGGTGATGGTGGCAGCTTTGGGCTCAGAGCTGGAGAATAGCATCCTAGAAACCCAGAATTCTGCACCAACAAACACTCTGTATGGTAAATTATTTGTGCCCACAGCCTTGAGGAGAGCTTTGTTTGCTGAATGTCATGAGTCTCGGTTGGCGGGTCATCCAGGATTTCGGAAACTAGAAAGTCGATCGGTCAAAGTTTATGGTGGCCAGGGTGGCATAAAGAAATCATCAAGTGGGTGCGTCAGTGTACGGTGTGTGCTAGGTCGAAGGCCTCTCATGCACCGGCTGCAGGATTTCTGTGCTCTTTGGAGATTCCTAGCTCACCATGGACGCATCTTGCTATGGATTTTATCACTAATCAGCTGGTCTCTGTGGATTTTTCTGTCATCTGTTTTGTTGTGGACCGGTTTAGTAAGATGTGTCACCTGGTCCCGTTCAATAAATTACTCTGCGTCAAGACTCTAGTTAAGGCCTCTTTCACACATCCGTTTTGCGCCTGACGGCGCCGCCGGCATTTTGCCGCAGCGCCGCATCCGGCAACTAGTATGAAAAACCGGATGAGACGCATCCGGTTTTTCGCCGGATTCGGTTCTGTGCTCCGTAAAAAAAACGGATCCGTCTCATCCGGTGTATCCGGTTTTGCATCCGTTTTCGACGGAATGCGCCGGATCCGGTTTTTAAGAACGCCCCTTTTGGGGTTCCAAACATGATTGGCTACTGTAATCCTATATATACACTGCTCCTACAGCCCATCTTTGACAGGTTGTATAGGAGCAAGGTGCAGGTTGCAGAGAAGAGCAAGTAGCAAGTGATTGGCGAACATGGATTTAATTATCGGCAATATCTTCAAGAACCTTGTTGATTTTACTGCGGAGGCGAATCGCTTGAGGTTTATAGTTCTGGAGAAAGAGCGAAAGATTGAGCAGCGCATTATGCGTCAGCGCCAGCGAAGACGACGCCGTATCTGGATTAACCCCATCACGGCACAGAGATTAACTCGTGGTGTCTATTCTACACTGAACATGGAGCTGCGAGAAAATCCAGAGAAGTTTTTTGCCTATCTGCGGATGAAGAAAGAAAACTTTGACGATTTGCTGGAGCGTGTTGGAGACCAAATGAAAAAATCGGACACCTATTGTCGGTTCTCGATTTCTCCGGCGGAGCATCTCATGGTCACTATAAGGTAAGCTATATGAATTGGATCTGTTTGCTTGAGCACACTTGTAATTTTATAATTTATTTAACATCACAGGACAACTAGGAAACCATATCAGTAGACAATTTTTTTTTTAAAAAAAACAGTGTTTTTCATTGATGTTATTATTTTTGGTATCTCCAATAGTTATAGCTAAGTTCTGGTATGTAATGCTGTGTTTCTGAAATAATTTGTATTTTCTATTTTGTTTTCAGATTTCTGGCAACTGGCGAAACTCTGTCATCGCTCCATTTTCAATACCGCCTGGGAATATCCACACTATCCGGCATAATAAAGTATACTTGTCGTGCTCTGTGGGATAGTTTGGTTGGAGAATTTCTTCCAGAGCCAACTACAGAGCGGTGGCTTGAAATAGCGGACCAGTTTCTATGTATCTGCCAGTTCCCCAATTGCCTGGGCGCTGTTGATGGCAAACACATCCGCATTCAAAAGCCTTCAGGAACCGGATCAGAATTCTTCAACTATAAAAAATATTTTTCGTTTGTCCTGATGGCTATTGCAGATGCGGAGTACAAGTTTATTGCGGTGGACATTGGGTCTTATGGACGGTCAAATGACTCCCAAGTGTTTAAACTTTCAGCTATGGGACGTAAACTGTACGGAAACACTTTTCAGTTTCCACCCCCTAGGCCACTGCCTCAAACCTCAGGCCAACCGATGCCATTCGTTTGTGTAGGTGATGAGGCATTCCAGCTGTCCGAACACCTCTTGAAGCCGTACGCCAGCAGAGGATTAACCCATACAAAGCGAATATTTAACTACCGCCTCACAAGAGCCAGACGGATGGTGGAGTGTGCCTTTGGCATTATGATAGCTAAATGGCGTGTCCTTTTGACTGCAATTAACTTGAAGACCGAGACTGTGGATGATGTTGTTAAAGCGTGCGTGGTCCTACATAATTTTGTCCTAACCAAGGAACCGATTTCTATGGAGGACCACAATCAAGAAACAACTTTGCACGACTACAGCAACATTACCACTCGCAGTACAGTCGCGGTTTCAAGAATGAGGGACCATTTTGCCCAATACTTTGTGTCACCAGAAGGTAGTGTTGACTGGCAGGATGACAGAGTGTGATAAATGTATTTGTTGTTTTAAAAATTTCTTTACCCACAATAAACCTTTAAAAGTTTACTTGTCTACCTTCTTGTGTGTTTTCTACTGTCTGTAACCTTTTTGCCATAGTTGTGTCCCTGGCTGTTTGTTTTAACAAAAGTATTTCACCTTTTGTCCAAAAAAGTGTACATTGTAGGGCAGGGTTCCCCAACTCCAGTCCTCAAGGCCCACCAACAGGTCATGTTTTCAGGATTTCCTTTGTATTGCTCAGGTGATAATTGCCTCACCTGTGCAATACAAAGGAAATCCTGAAAACCTGATCTGTTGGTGGGCCTTGAGGACTGGAGTTGGGGAACCCTGTTGTAGGGGATAACCTAACAAAGTACACAATTTTTGGAAAAAGGTAATATACTTTGCATACTACACAACCCGGGACACAACTTGGCAAAAAGGTTAAATTTATGAACCTTTTAGCCAAAGTTAGGTGTTTTTTTTACTAATGTTGTTTGTGTACCCACATGTTTACTTGGTTTAATACATTTGTTACTTAACATCCTATAAATAAATTACAGACAACATTTGTAAACCACTTTAACTTTTATTAAAAAAAAAAAATTTAATAAAATTTTTAGAAAATTATGACTTTTTGCGAAAGGTTTAACATTTAAATAAACTTAACCTTTTGTTAGGGTTCGAGTTCCCGCTGCTGCACAAGGGGAGTGTCGAACCAGTCCCGCTGCGGTCCCCCATTCGTCTCCGGCCGCAGTGGAGCCTGCTCAGCAGAGATGTCAGTCCCAGCGTCTTGCCCATTCCAGTACTGTGCAGAGACTACTGCTGCCTCTCCTGGATCTGCTATTATAGCCAGTGCTGGAGCAGACGTCTTTGGGACGAAGTCCTGCGTTTCCCCTTCTGAGCATGCCCAGGGTAAGATCTCTCATTGAGATCAGGGGTCACATGGTCAGGTACAGCAGCTCCTATTGGTCCGCCAGGAAGGTCCTGAAACTCCATGTGTTTTGGAACAGTTTCTCATTGGTCCTTGTTTCTCGCAGTTCCTGTAGCTGTTGCTATAAAAGGGTGGCATGGCTGAGCCGCCATGCGCTAATATCAATTGTCATATGCTTTGCGCCAGTGTGGTCATGCGTTTGTGTGGTTAGGGCCCGGCTGAAATAAGCCCCTAGAATACCGACTTAATCGGTGAGGAGTTTGGTATGCTAGCTGGTCAGGGTCGGTGTCCTAGATGCCCTAGATTACCGGCATAACCGGTGAGGAGTTTGATTGCCGTATTCAGGGCCTGGCGTTCAGATGCCATAGATTGCGGGTGTCTCCGCGAGGACATTAGCTCATGATCACATTCTATGTTCGCTTAGCAGTCAACTGTGTACCTGGGTGCCTGACAGGACACAGAAGTTTTTCTCAGCGGCTCTGTGACGTAACAGGGTTCGCTTTCAACGCTAGACAGCGCCCTAGCGTGTTTATTTTGCGACTCAGTGGTGTTAAGTGAGTTTCGCACACATCGCCATATAGCGCTGCGGCACTACTTCTAGCGGCTCTGTGTAATAACAGAGTTCGCACATATTGCCACAGCGCGTTACAGCGTCTACCGCAGTACATCCAGCAGCTGGAGGGTAGGTTGGCGGCTCTTGAGCGCACAACCTCAGCTGTGGATGTTACCGCAGTCGCTGTTCAGGCTGCTAGCGTGGCTGCAGCCAGTTTGTCCTCTGCCACCTGTGCCCCTACATTATCCCACCTCCCGCTTCCTGACAAGTTTGCCGGTGACAGCAAGCAATGTCGGGGATTCGTGAGTCAGTGCTCTATACAGCTCGAGCTTCTGGCTGCACGTTTCCCCACGGATCGGGCACAAGTGGGTTTTGTACTGTCTCTACTCTCGGGCAGAGCGTTGGAGTGGGCAACGCCGCTGTGGGAGCACGACGATTGTGTGGTGCGAGCGCTCCTCGTTTCCTGGAGGCTCTTAAAAAGGTCTTTTTAGGACCTCAGGTCACCCACGATACGGCGCTACAACTGCTGGCATTGGCACAGGGTTCGTCTTTGGTCAGTCAGTTTTCCGTCCAGTTTCGGACTCTGGCCTCAGAGCTAGACTGGTCTGATAAAGTTCTCATTCCAGTCTACTGGCGAGGATTGGCTGACCATGTTAAAGACGCTTTGGCTACCAGGGAGATTCCCCCACACTGGAGAAGCTTATCTCCATATCTACCCGCATCGACCTCCGTTTTCACGAGCGGAGGTTGGAGCGGGCCCAGTGTAGGCAGAGGATTCGGTTGGCTCCCACCCTTGCCACACCTCTCGAATCCCCCGATCTGGCGTCCGAACCCCAAAAGGCCACAGAGGTTCCTCGTGCAGGACCTAAGTCTCGAGTCGTCCGAGTATTTGTGGTCTGTAACCTTTGTCAGCAGACAGGACACTATGCCAACAAATGTCCACAGCGATCGGGGAAGCGATCGCGTTTAGTGACCCTGGGAGGAGGTTCACTAGAGACAGCGGCATTTTCCTCCAAGATGACATTTAAAGGGACAGTCACTGTGGACTTTTCCACACTTACAGTCGAGCTTTGTGTGGACTCAGGAGCAGAGGGGAATTTCATGTCATCCACCTTTGCTCGTCGCCACGCAATACATCTGGTAGCGCTCGACAAACCAGTGACTATCCAGGTAGTGAATGGGTTGACATTGCCCTCGCCAATTACACATCAGACTGTCCCTCTTACTTTGTGTGTACCCCCTTCCCATCAGGAGATTATTTCCCTTCTCATCCTTCCTGAGGGAATAGACGAAATCCTACTGGGAGTACCCTGGCTCCGTTCCCACTCCCCTCATATTGAGTGGACCTCCGGTAGGATACTGGGTTGGAGAGAGACATGTAAGGACAGATGTGTCAGGGAGTGCATTCAGGTTTCCACTACAGAGATACCCGCAGATCTTTCTCATCTTCCCAAGTGTTATCAGTCATATGCAGACGTGTTCTCTAAAAAGGCTGAGGAGACTGCCACCTCATCGTCCCTACGACTGTCCTATTGACCTCTTGCCTGGAGCAGAACCTCCTCGGGGAAGGGTCTATCCCCTCTCTCTTCCTGAGACGGAGGCTATGTCTCAATATATCCAGGGAATCTGGCAAGAGGGTTCATTAGGAAGTCGGTGTCACCAGCAGGAGCGGGGTTCTTCTTCGTGCAGAAGAAGAGTGGAGAATTACGTCCGTGTATAGATTACAGAGGTCTTAACGCCATCACCGTTAAGAATAAGTACCCATTGCCCCTGATCTCTGAGCTCTTTGATAGGCTCCGGGTAGCAAGGGTATTTACTAAATTAGATCTGCGTGGTGCTTATAACCTGATTCGCATCCGTGAGGGGGACGAATGGAAGACGGCTTTTAATACCAGGGATGGGCATTATGAATACCTGGTGATGCCCTTCGGGCTCTGTAATGCCCCAGCCGTTTTCCAAGACTTTGTCAATGATATCTTACGGGATATGCTTTCCACCTCTGTAGTAGTCTATCTGGATGATATTCTCATCTTTTCTCCAGATATTGACTCTCACCGGAGGGATGTCTGCAAAGTCTTCGACCTGTTACGGGCGAACTCCCTCTATGCAAAGTTGGAGAAATGCATGTTTGAGCAGGAGTCTTTACCTTTCCTGGGCTATATCATCTCCGCCCAGGAATTGGCTATGGATCCTGCCAAACTACAGGCTGTGATGGATTGGCAAGAACCCCATTCTCTTAAAGCGGTGCAGCGCTTCATGGGTTCATTAATTACTATCGCCAATTCATTTCCCACTTCTCCACTTTGGTAGCTCCCTTGGTAGCCCTCACCAAGAAGGGAGCCAATCCCAAATTGTGGTCAGAGGAGGTCTCCAAGGCCATTACTTCAATTAAGTCCCATTTTGCTAGCGCTCCCATCTTACATCGCCCCGAGGTTGATAAGCCTTTTTTATTGGAGGTCGATGCCTCGTCCGTTGGTGCTGGAGCAGTCCTTTTCAAAAGGATGCTCAAGGTCGGAAACATCCTTGTTTCTTCTTTTCCAAGACCTTCACACCAGCGGAGAGGAATTATTCCATTGGGAATAGGGAGTTGCTAGCCATGAAGTTGGCCTTTTCCGAGTGGAGACATCTCCTGGAGGGGGCTCGCTTTCCCTTTCAAGTTTTCACTGACCACAAAAATTTGGTCTATTTACAGACCGCCCAGCGGCTAAATTCTCGTCAGGCCAAATGGTCCCTGTTCTTCTCCCGGTTTCATTTCACCCTCCATTTCCTCTCCGGTAAGAAGAACATTCGGGCAGATGCGTTTTCTCGCTCCGTGGTGTCCTCTGAGGAGGTGGAGGAGGAGCCTCGGTTGATTGTCCCCTCAGAGAGCCTAAGAACTGTGGCCCCGGTTTTGCTTGAGTCTGTGCCTCCGGACAAGACTTTTGTGCCCACCAATTTGCGACCGAAGGTACTCTCTTGGGCACATTCGTCCAGGGTGGGTGGACATTTTGGGGCAAAAAGGACATCTGAGTTGCTGGCGAGGACATACTGGTGGCCACATATGGTTCGTGACATCAGGGAATATGTTCAGGCGTGCGTCTCCTGCGCCAAGAATAAGTCCCCTCGACAACGGCCAGCTGGGCTACTTTTCCCTTTACCGGTGGCAGACAGGCCTTGGGAGATGGTCGGGATGGATTTTGTGGTGGGCTTACCCAAGTCTCGGGGCTTCACCATCATCTGGGTGATAACCGACCACTTCTCCAAAATGGTGCACTTAGTGCCGTTACCACGGTTACCGTCTGCACGGGCCTTGGCAGCATTGTTCATTAGGCATATTTTCTGCCTACACGGTATGCCAGACAAAATTGTCAGTGATCGAGGTCCCCAGTTTGCGTCTTGGTTCTGGAGAGAGCTGTGTCGTTTACTCAGCATTGAGTTGAATCTCTCCTCTGCATACCATCCCGAGACGAATGGGTTGGTAGAGAGGGCCAACCAGACCTTGGTCACATATTTGCGACATTTTGTCTCTGCCAGGCAGGATGACTGGGCATCCTTGCTTCCGTGGGCTGAGTTCGCTCTAAATAATGCTGTGGCTGACTCCACCGGACAGACCCCATTCCTCCTGAACTACGGTCAGCATCCGCGGGTACTAGTGCCCATGCCCGTGTCTTCCGCCGATTCCAGGGTGGCAGACTGGGCTGTGGAGGCACGGGACATTTTGGACCGCTCCCAGGATGCCATTCAGGCCTCCAAAGAGAGGATGAGGTCTTCGGCTGATGCCCATCGGCGCCCCACTCCTACATTTGCTCCGGGTGACCTAGTGTGGCTTTCTGCCCAAAATATCAGGCTACGTGTAGAGTCCACCAAGTTGGCACCTCGCTTTTTGGGCCCCTTTAAAGTTCTTGAGCAGGTGAACCCGGTGGTTACCACCTAGCCCTTTCGCCTCGCCTTGGTATCACAGACACCTTTCACGTGTCCCTCCTGAAACCCGTGGCCATTTCCCGGTTTTCCGAGTCATCTGCCGGGACGTCGGGTTCATCTACCGACGATCATGAGGTGAACGCCATTGTTGGGTGCAAGGTGGTACGAGGCAAAAAATTTTATTTGGTGGATTGGAGGGGTTATGTGCCTGAGGATAGGTCCTGGGAGCCTGCCGAGCATGTTCACGCTCCGCAGCTCATCGCTGCCTTTGAACGCAGCGAGGCCCAAAGAAGGGGGGGTAATGTTAGGGTTCGAGTTCCCGCTGCTGCACAAGGGGAGTCTCAAACCAGTCCCGCTGCGGTCCCCCATTCGTCTCCGGCCACAGTGGAGCCAGCTCAGCAGAGACGTCCCAGCATCTTGCCCATTCCAGTACTGTGCAGAGACTTACTGCTGCCTCTCCTGGATCTGCTATTATAGCCAGTGCTGGAGCAGACATCTTTGAGACGAAGACCTGCGTTTCCCCTTCTGAGCATGCCCAGGGTAAGATCTCTCATTGGAGATCAGGGGTCACATGGTCAGGTACAGCAGCTCCTATTGGTCCGCCAGGAAGGTCCTGAAACTGCATGTGTTTTGGAACGTTTCTCATTGGTCCTTGTTTCTGGCAGTTCCTGTAGCTGTTGCTATAAAAGGGTGGCATGGCTGGGCCGCCATGCGCTAATATCAATCGTCATATGCTTTGCGCCAGTGTGGTCATGCATGTGTGTGGTTAGGGCCCGGCTGAAATAAGCCCCTAGAATACCGACTTAATCGGTGAGGAGTTTGGTATGCTAGCTGGTCAGGGTCGGTGTCCTAGATGCCCTAGATTACCGGCATAACCGGTGAGGAGTTTGATTGCCGTATTCAGGGCCTGGCGTTCAGATGCCATAGATTGCGGGTGTCTCCCGCGAGGACATTAGCGCATGATCACATTCTATGTTCGCTTAGCAGTCAACTGTGTACCTGGGTGCCTGACAGGACACAGAAGTTTTTCTCAGCGGCTCTGTGACATAACAGGGTTCGCTTTCAACGCTAGACAGCGCCCTAGCGTGTTTATTTTGCGACTCAGTGGTGTTAAGTGAGTTCGCACACATCGCCATATAGCGCTGCGGCACTACTTCTAGCGGCTCTGTGTAATAACAGAGTTCGCACATATTGCCACAGCGCGTTACAGCGTCTACCGCAGTACATCCAGCAGCCTGAGGGTAGGTTGGCGGCTCTTGAGCGCACAACCTAAGCTGTGGATGTTACCGCAGTCGCTGTTCAGGCTGCTAGCGTGGCTGCAGCCAGTTTGTCCTCTGCCACCTCTGCCCCTACATTATCCCACCTCCCGCTTCCTGACAAGTTTGCCGGTGACAGCAAGCAATGTCGGGGATTCGTGAGTCAGTGCTCTATACAGCTCGAGCTTCTGGCTGCACGTTTCCCCACGGATCGGGCACAAGTGGGTTTGTACTGTCTCTACTCTCGGGCAGAGCGTTGGAGTGGGCAACGCCGCTGTGGGAGCACGACGATCGTGTGGTGCGAGCGCTCTCGTTTCCTGGAGGCTCTTAAAAAGGTCTTTTTAGGACCTCAGGTCACCCACGATACGGCGCTACAACTGCTGGCATTGGCACAGGGTTCGTCTTTGGTCAGTCAGTTTTCCGTCCAGTTTCGGACTCTGGCCTCAGAGCTAGACTGGTCTGATAAAGTTCTCATTCCAGTCTACTGGCGAGGATTGGCTGACAATGTTAAGACGCTTTGGCTACCAGGGAGATTCCCGCCACACTGGAGAAGCTTATCTCCATATCTACCCGCATCGACCTCCGTTTTCACGATCGGAGGTTAGAGCGGGCCCAGTGTAGGCAGAGGATTCGGTTGGCTCCCACCCTTGCCACACCTCTCGAATCCCCCGATCTGGCGTCCGAACCCCAAAAGGCCACAGAGGTTCCTCGTGCAGGACCTAAGTCTCGAGTCGTCCGAGTATTTGTGGTCTGTAACCTTTGTCAGCAGACAGGACACTATGCCAACAAATGTCCACAGCAATCGGGGAAGCGATCGCGTTTAGTGACCCTGGAGGAGGTTCACTAGAGACAGCGCATTTTCCTCCAAGATGACATTTAAAGGGACAGTCACTGTGGACTCTTCCACACTTACAGTCGAGCTTTGTGTGGACTCAGGAGCAGAGGGGAATTTCATGTCATCCACCTTTGCTCGTCGCCACGCAATACATCTGGTAGCGCTCGACAAACCAGTGACTATCCAGGTAGTGAATGGGTTGACATTGCCCTCGCCAATTACACATCAGACTGTCCCTCTTACTTTGTGTGTACCCCCTTCCCATCAGGAGATTATTTCCCTTCTCATCCTTCCTGAGGGAATAGACGAAATCCTACTGGGAGTACCCTGGCTCCGTTCCCACTCCCCTCATATTGAGTGGACCTCCGGTAGGATACTGGGTTGGAGAGAGACATGTAAGGACAGATGTGTCAGGGAGTGCATTCAGGTTTCCACTACAGAGATACCCGCAGATCTTTCTCATCTTCCCAAGTGTTATCAGTCATATGCAGACGTGTTCTCTAAAAAGGCTGAGGAGACTGCCACCTCATCGTCCCTACGACTGTCCTATTGACCTCTTGCCTGGAGCAGAACCTCCTCGGGGAAGGGTCTATCCCCTCTCTCTTCCTGAGACGGAGGCTATGTCTCAATATATCCAGGAGAATCTGGCAAGAGGGTTCATTAGGAAGTCGGTGTCACCAGCAGGAGCGGGGTTCTTCTTCGTGCAGAAGAAGAGTGGAGAATTACGTCCGTGTATAGATTACAGAGGTCTTAACGCCATCACCGTTAAGAATAAGTACCCATTGCCCCTGATCTCTGAGCTCTTTGATAGGCTCCGGGTAGCAAGGGTATTTACTAAATTAGATCTGCGTGGTGCTTATAACCTGATTCGCATCCGTGAGGGGGACGAATGGAAGACGGCTTTTAATACCAGGGATGGGCATTATGAATACCTGGTGATGCCCTTCGGGCTCTGTAATGCCCCAGCCGTTTCCAAGACTTTGTCAATGATATCTTACGGGATATGTTTTCCACCTCTGTAGTAGCTATCTGGATGATATTCTCATCTTTTCTCCAGATATTGACTCTCACCGGAGGGATGTCTGCAAAGTCTTCGACCTGTTACGGCGAACTCCCTCTATGCAAAGTTGGAGAAATGCATGTTTGAGCAGGAGTCTTACCTTTCCTGGGCTATATCATCTCCGCCCAGGAATTGGCTATGGATCCTGCCAAACTACAGGCTGTGATGGATTGGCAAGAACCCCATTCTCTTAAAGCGGTGCAGCGCTTCATGGGGTTCATTAATTACTATCGCCAATTCATTTCCCACTTCTCCACTTTGGTAGCTCCCTTGGTAGCCCTCACCAAGAAGGGAGCCAATCCCAAATTGTGGTCAGAGGAGGTCTCCAAGGCCATTACTTCAATTAAGTCCCATTTTGCTAGCGCTCCCATCTTACATCGCCCCGAGGTTGATAAGCCTTTTTTATTGGAGGTCGATGCCTCGTCCGTTGGTGCTGGAGCAGTCCTTTTTCAAAAGGATGCTCAAGGTCGGAAACATCCTTGTTTCTTCTTTTCCAAGACCTTCACACCAGCGGAGAGGAATTATTCCATTGGGGATAGGGAGTTGCTAGCCATGAAGTTGGCCTTTTCGAGTGGAGACATCTCCTGGAGGGGGCTCGCTTTCCCTTTCAAGTTTTCACTGACCACAAAAATTTGGTCTATTTACAGACCGCCCAGCGGCTAAATTCTCGTCAGGCCAGATGGTCCCTGTTCTTCTCCCGGTTTCATTTCACCCTCCATTTCCTCTCCGGTAAGAAGAACATTCGGGCCGATGCGTTTTCTCGCTCCGTGGTGTCCTCTGAGGAGGTGGAGGAGGAGCCTCGGTTGATTGTCCCCTCAGAGAGCCTAAGAACTGTGGCCCGGTTTCGCTTGAGTCTGTGCCTCCGGACAAGACTTTTGTGCCACCAATTTGCGACCGAAGGTACTCTCTTGGGGACATTCGTCCAGGGTGGGTGGACATTTTGGGGCAAAAAGGACATCTGAGTTGCTGGCGAGGACATACTGGTGGCCACATATGGTTCGTGACATCAGGGAATATGTTCAGGCGTGCGTCTCCTGCGCCAAGAATAAGTCCCCTCGACAACGGCCAGCTGGGCTACTTTTCCCTTTACGGTGGCAGACAGGCCTTGGGAGATGGTCGGGATGGATTTTGTGGTGGGCTTACCCAAGTCTCGGGGCTTCACCATCATCTGGGTGATAACCGACCACTTCTCCAAAATGGTGCACTTAGTGCCGTTACCACGGTTACCGTCTGCACGGGCCTTGGCAGCATTGTTCATTAGGCATATTTTTGCCTACACGGTATGCCAGACAAAATTGTCAGTGATCGAGGTCCCCAGTTTGCGTCTTGGTTCTGGAGAGAGCTGTGTCGTTTACTCAGCATTGAGTTGAATCTCTCCTCTGCATACCATCCCGAGACGAATGGGTTGGTAGAGAGGGCCAACCAGACCTTGGTCACATATTTGCGACATTTTGTCTCTGCCAGGCAGGATGACTGGGCATCCTTGCTTCCGTGGGCTGAGTTCGCTCTAAATAATGCTGTGGCTGACTCCACCGGACAGACCCCATTCCTCCTGAACTAAGGTCAGCATCCGCGGGTACTAGTGCCCATGCCCGTGTCTTCCGCCGATTCCAGGGTGGCAGACTGGGCTGTGGAGGCACGGGACATTTTGGACCGCTCCCAGGATGCCATTCAGGCTCCAAAGAGAGGATGAGGTCTTCGGCTGATGCCCATTGGCGCCCCACTCCTACATTTGCTCCGGGTGACCTAGTGTGGCTTTCTGCCCAAATATCAGGCTATGTGTAGAGTCCACCAAGTTGGCACCTCGCTTTTTGGGCCCCTTTAAAGTTCTTGAGCAGGTGAACCCGGTGGTTACCACCTAGCCCTTCCGCCTCGCCTTGGTATTACAGACACCTTTCACGTGTCCCTCCTGAAACCCGTGGCCATTTCCCGGTTTTCCGAGTCATCTGCCGGGACGTCGGGTTCATCTACCGACAATCATGAGGTGAACGCCATTGTTGGGTGCAAGGTGGTAGAGGCAAAAAATTTTATTTGGTGGATTGGAGGGGTTATGTGCCTGAGGATAGGTCCTGGGAGCCTGCCGAGCATGTTCACGCTCCGCAGCTCATCGCTGCCTTTGAACGCAGCGAGGCCCAAAGAAGGGGGGGTAATGTTAGGGTTCGAGTTCCCGCTGCTGCACAAGGGGAGTCTCAAACCAGTCCCGCTGCGGTCCCCCATTCGTCTCCGGCCACAGTGGAGCCAGCTCAGCAGAGACGTCCCAGCATCTTGCCCATTCCAGTACTGTGCAGAGACTTACTGCTGCCTCTCCTGGATCTGCTATTATAGCCAGTGCTGGAGCAGACATCTTTGAGACGAAGACCTGCGTTTCCCTTCTGAGCATGCCCAGGGTAAGATCTCTCATTGGAGATCAGGGGTCACATGGTCAGGTACAGCAGCTCCTATTGGTCCGCCAGGAAGGTCCTGAAACTGCATGTGTTTTGGAAACAGTTTCTCATTGGTCCTTGTTTCTGGCAGTTCCTGTAGCTGTTGCTATAAAAGGGTGGCATGGCTGGGCCGCCATGCGCTAATATCAATCGTCATATGCTTTGCGCCAGTGTGGTCATGCATGTGTGTGGTTAGGGCCCGGCTGAAATAAGCCCCTAGAATACCGACTTAATCGGTGAGGAGTTTGGTATGCTAGCTGGTCAGGGTCGGTGTCCTAGATGCCCTAGATTACCGGCATAACCGGTGAGGAGTTTGATTGCCGTATTCAGGGCCTGGCGTTCAGATGCCATAGATTGCGGGTGTCTCCGCGAGGACATTAGCGCATGATCACATTCTATGTTCGCTTAGCAGTCAACTGTGTACCTGGGTGCCTGACAGGATACAGAAGTTTTTCTCAGTGGCTCTGTGACGTAACAGGGTTCGCTTTCAATGTAGACAGTGCCCTAGCGTGTTTATTTTGCGACTCAGTGGTGTTAAGTGAGTTTGCACACATCGCCATATAGCGCTGCGGCACTTCTTCTAGCGGCTGTTTGAATAACAGAGTTCGCACATATTGCCACAGCACGTTACGGCGTTTATTTTGGCGACTCTGTGGATAACAGAGTTTGCTTCTTGCGCCATTTTACTAGCAGCAGGCTCCGCCTGTGAACGCACCTCTTTACATCATATATTGGTGCGTTCCGCAGACCCAAACACCTTTTTTTTTTATTAAACTTTATTTTTTTATTAAAGTTTATTTTTTTTTAAATAAAGCAAAAAAAAAACTATATACAATCACAGGTCAGTGTAGTGTGGGGTGGAAATACTGCTGGAGGGGCTGCGGGACACTTCGACCGTGGGAGTGTGGAGGGACGACCGAGATGGTGGTGTGGAAGGAACAGGAAGAGGTGAAGGGGTGGAAAGACTAAAAGAATGGGAAGACAAGGCAGAACTGGTGGGTGGTGGTGGAGTGGAGGATTGGGCAGGAGGAGCAGGTGACATGGTAGGGAATTGGAAGGGGGAAGGAGATCGGTATGAGGTAGGAGTGTGGTACGGGGGAGGTGGCTGGTAGTGGGTAGGTTGCTGGTACTGGGGAGGTGACTGCAGTTGGGGAGGTGGGTGGTACTGGGGAGGTGGTTGTAATTGGGGAGGTTGATGGAGCTGGAGAGGTGGCTGGTATTGAATAGGAGGGGGAGGAGGGACGGCGGGTGGAGGGGGGGGAAGATGTAAGGCGGCTGTAGGGGGTGGGTGGAGGAACGACTGGGGTGGATTGAGGATGGGAGAGAACCTGCACTAGAGCAGCGTGGCACGTGTGCATCACATAAATCTGCTGGTCAGCAGATAGCAGATCTATGCGCTCCGCAACCGACCTAAAAAAGCTGTGGTTCGGTGATGCTCTTGCTTCTGACTGCACAGTTTGCAGAAGTGTCTTTACCTCACCAACTAGGGAGGTTATCTGATGAATGCCTGCGGCAAGTTGTTCAGATAATACCTAAAGACAGTTCTGGAAAGATGCATTCATATGCAAGAACTCGGGCGCATAGTTCCTTTCCTGACCCCTCTGACGCTGCCGCCCAGTACCCGCAGCTGTACTAGAGGTGGCAGGGTCAGAAGGGTGGGGTAAAGGGAATGCTATATCCTGACCAGCAGATTCATGTAATGCAGACGGCCACGATGCTCCAGCGCTGGTGGAGGGGATGCGGGATCAAATGTGTGGGAAGGTGCAGATGTAGAGGGGCGGTCGAAGTGTCCCTCAGTGTCGGTCTCCTGAGGGATCGCTCTAGAAGGCGCCAACTCTGCGGGCGCCCGAGTGCTGGTCACCATGCTGTGGAAGAAAGAAAAAACATAAAATTAATATACAGATGTGGAATGGCCCTGGCTGCAAAAAAAACATTGGATAGATGTTAACATTTGATGGTAATATTTACCTTCTGGTTACCATTGTTTCACGTAGGAAACCAGAGCTCGTGCATATTTTGTATTTGCTCTGGCGTCCTGAAGAACCACTCGGGGCCCGCATTCCTTGTTGAATTCCTTCTTAAAGCGATCCCTCACAGACCGCCACCGCTTCACAATTCTCTCCCCTGAAACGAGAAAGCACACATTGGTTAGTATACAACATCAGTGTTTCCCAAACTTCATTCCTCGTGTCCCCCAGAGGTCATGTTTTCAGTATTTCCATAGTGTTTCACAAAAGGAAATCATGAAAACATGAAGTGTGGGTGACACGGAGGACTGAAGTTTTGGAAACACAGCTTTACAATCTGCAACATGAACTATACTTACGGTGTTTAGTCTGGGACCTAACATCGAGGTCCTCCCAGCGGTCCACCATTGCCGCTGCCACTTCCTCCAGAGCCGTCGGGTCACAACTTGATCCGAATGCCGGCGGTCCCCGATGTTCCACAGCGGCTTCCTTTCTCGGACCAGATCAATCATTAGTTCGACGTCCAGGCCCTCCTCCGTGTCCGAGTCGGCAGCACGCTGTAAAGCCTGTGAAATTAAAAATAGAAAAAAAAAAATTACCATACACATTATCTGAAAATGAAAAAATTAAACATGTTAAACTGGAAAAAAATTAAGAAAAAAATTTAGAGATAACACTTGTTTTGTAAAAAATAAAAATTATATGAAATGGTACCAAAAATGGTAAATATTTAAAAAATTTTCAAAAAGAAAAATGACAATTTTAACAAAGCACCCGAAAAAATTAAAAAAATTGATGTTTAAAAAAATATGAATTCCAAAAAAAAAAAAAAAAATTACACTTTGAGAACGCCGACAGTCTCACGACGACGACTCTGGGAGGCGCTGGGAGGAACTCTTTGTTGGCTCCCAATCCGAGAGTCTAAAAAGAAAATAAAAATTAGGATATTGGCATGTGTTGGCCGCTGTGTCAAGTATGTACTAAATGGTTTTCTATGTGTTGTGTGTAGTGTGATGTTGTGTTTCTGCGATTGATGCAGGATACTTACGAATTGTGAGCCCACTCCGGGTATCTCTCCACCCGTCCTTCTTCCTCTGGGAGCTCCTCGTCATCTTGCGATTCCTGTTATTAAAAAAAGACAATCAATACATATATCCACAGATGGATTGTGGAGAGAAAAAAAAATTAGATATTTTTACCGCCAATTGCTGACTATGGGTAGGAGGGCTCCAGAAGAATTGTCCTGCTCGGGCTCAAGTGGCTGGGAGGGAGGAGATGGAGGAGATGCTGCTGTTGCTGCTGACGCCGCAGCTTCTTCAGCCATAGCAGCCATTGCGGCAGCTGCAGCAGCTGTTTGACGGTCTCTGCTGTGGAAGAAAGACACAAAAAGGGCCAGTGAATATATTTCTATATTCCTTGTCCCTGGCTAAAAGAGAAAAACAAACATGTTATTTTTTAGGTAAATGGGGGATGTAATATTTACTTTCTGCTGGCTGTCCTCTCTGCCCATTTCTTCCCCTCTCTGCTTGCTGCTGCCGCCTCCGCCTGTCTTTGCCGTCTTCTGCTGTTGAGTAAAAAGGGACTGTGAATATTACTATTCCTTGTCCATGGCTGAAAGAAAAAAAACATGTAATTTAGAGCAAAATGGGGGATGTCATAGTTTCTTTCTGCTGCCTGTCCTGTCTATCCGTCTATCCTCCTCTCCCCTTTCTGCTGCTGTGCTGCGCCGCCGCGCCTCTCGTTGACGTCTTCTGCTGTTGAGTAAGGACACAAAAAGGGACTGTGAATATATGTTTATTCCTTGTCCCTGGCTGAAAGAGAATAACAAACATGTAATTTTTAGGGAAATGGGGGATGTCATATTTACTTTCTGCTGGCTGCCCTCCTAGCATCCAGGATGTCCTGCACGTGTTCTGCTGCAGCTTCAATTCTTCTGCTGTGGAATAAACAGACAAAAAGGAACTGTGTTTATATGTATTGATTGTCCTGTTTTAAAATATAAGATTCAAACATGGACAGGATTGAGCTTTATGTTTTACGGAACACAACATCCCGTCATTAATTGGAGCCATAAACAGTACCAGGGGGAACCACCCTATCACTGCAAAAAAACCACACACGATACAGTACCAGGGGGAACCACCCCATCCCAAAAAAAAAGGTAAAAAAAAAAATTAAAATAAAAATTATGATATAAAAACATGCACATTTCAGATAGTAGCAGGAGAAGCAACCCCATCCATCACAGGCCAAAAAAAAAAAAAAGATCAACATTATGATAGAAAAACATGCACATTTCAGATAATAGCAGGAGAAGCAACCCCATCACAGGCCAAAAAATTTAAAAAAAAAAAATAGATCAACATTATGATAGAAAAACATGCACATTTCAGATAGTAGCATGAGGAGCAACACCATCATAGGCCAAAACTTTTTTTTTTTTAATTTTTTTTAAATAAACATGATATAAAAACATGCACATTTCAGATAGAAGCATGATACGCAACCCCATCACAGGCGAAAAAAAAATAAAAAAATAAAAAAATAAAATAAACATGATATAAAAACATGCACATTTCAGATAGTAGCATGAGGAGCAACACCATCACAGGCGAAAAAAAAAAATAAAATAAAATAAAATAAACATGATATAAAAACATGCACATTTCAGATAGTAGCATGAGGAGCAACACCATCACAGGCAAAACAAATTAAAAAAAATAAAAATAAAATAAACATTATGATAGAAAAAACATGCACATTTCAGATAGTAGCATGAGGAGCAACACCATCACAGGCCAAAAAAAAAAAAAAAAATAGATCAACATTATGACAGAAAAACATGCACATTTCAGATAATAGCAGGAGAAGCAACCACATCATAGGCCATAAAATTAAAAAAAAAAAAAAACAACATTATGATAGAAAAACATGCACATTTCAAAAAGTCGCAGGAAGACCAACCATATCACAGCAATAAAAATAAATAAATAAATAAATAGATCAACATTATGATAGAAAAACATGCACATTTCAGATAGTAGCATGAGGAGCAACACCATCACAGGCAAAAAAAAAAAAAAAAAAGGTTTTAAAAAAAAATACAGTAGATCAACATTATGATAGAAAAACATGCACATTTCAGATAGTCGCAGGAAGACCAACCACATCACAGCAAAAAAAAAAGTTTTAAAAAAATACAGTAGATCAACATTATGATAGAAAAAATGCACATTTCATATTGTCGCAGGAGAACAAACCCCATCACAGGCAAAAAAAACAGTACCAGTAGATCCACATTATCAATGAAACACATTCACTACAGTAGCAGGGGATACACAATATCACTTCCCAAAACATGCATATTTGAAACACTACCAGGGGGACTCACCCCATCAGCGGAAATTTAACATTTCATACAGTACCAGGGGAACCAACCCCATCACAGAAAAAACATGAATTTGAAAATGTACCAGGGTGCAAAAAAAATGCAGTAGCTCAGACAGCATTGGTGACATATGCGTTGTAAAATTTGGGGTGGGGGGGTGTCATATTTACCGTTCTGTTGTCCTGGCGCTCCATGGTGCTGGCTGCGGAACTGGTGCTGGCTGCGGATCCTGGTGCTGCTGGCTTCGGAACTGGTGCTGCTGGCTGCGGAACTGGTGCTGCTGGCTGCGGAACTGGTGCTGCTGGCTGCGGAAATGGTGCTGCTCTCTTGATGTCTTGCTCTCTTGATGTCTTGCTCTCTTGATATCTAGTGCATGGTATGTCTGATGTCCCACTGCATGCTTTTTTATATGTTTGCTGTGGGCTGGTATCTCAATTAAAAACCTGGATCCGGCCACCGGATCCGGCTCTTGCCGGATCCGCCGCATTGCGGCGTTCATAGACTTTCATTGTAACAAAAGCCGGAAGCGCCGGATCCGGCGCTTCCGGCTTTTTCGCCGCAGACAAAAAATGTGACATGCAACGTTTTTGACGGACGGCGACCAGACACCGGATCCGGCAAAAACCAAACGCGCCGCAGGGACATGTGGCGCCATCCGGCACTAATGTTAGTCTATGGAAAAAAAAAACGCATCGGCATTACATTTCGCCGGATGCGGTTGGACAAAAAAATGCCAGAGGGCGCAAAATGGATGTGTAAAAGAGGCCTAAGGCATTTGTGAAAGAGATTGTCAGGCTCCATGGTGTTCCCACGGACATTGCTTCTGACAGAGGACCACAGTTTGTGGCTCGCTTTTGGCATGCTTTTTGTGACATATTAAAGGTTCATTTGTCATTTTCGTCAGGTTATCATCCGCAGTCCAATGGACAGACTGAAAGGAAGAACCAGGATGTTGAGCAGTTTTTGAGATGCTTTGTAGCAGGCAATCAGGAGATGTGGTGGAATATCTACCACTAGCTGAGTTTGCCCTTAATAATCATACGTCTGCCTCGGCTGGGTGTTCTCCTTTTTTTTGCTGTACAGGGAGACATCCATCTTTTGGTCCGTTTTCAAAGATTGGGGCGGCTGTGCCTGAGGAGGAGAGTTTTTCTGGAAGTTTGGAAAGGGTTTGGACCAGTGTACACCATAATCTGAAAGAGTCGAATAGGAGGTCTGAGAAATATTTTGACAAGAAAGAAGGGAGGCATTGCTTGCAGTTGGGGACATGGTCTGGTTGTCCTCTAGGAATCTGCGATTGAAGATCCCTTCTAAAAAACTGGGGCCTGAATTTGTAGGGCCCTTCAAAGTGGTTCAGGTTGTCAACTCGGCAGCGGTGAGATTAGACATCCCTCGTCCTGGAGAATTAATTCAGTTTTTCATGTATCTTTACGGAAGAAAGTTGACATGCCAGATAAGGAGGCGATGCCGACTGTTAGGCAAATTGATGAGGATGGCGAGTTTGAGATTTCATGCATATTGGATTCCAGGTGGCACAGAGGAAGTTTGCAGTATCTCGTGTCCTGGAAGGGTTTTGGTCCTCTGAGGATAATTCCTGGGTGAAAGCTGAGGACGTCTCGGCCAAGGCTAATTAAAAAGACAAAAACCTGACTGGCACTTCCAGACTAATGTGAACTAGGTGCAACCAAAGGGAGCTACCCCATGTAAAACATACAAAAAAAGGCTGCACTCAAGCATACTAAAGCATGACAACATAGAATACATGAAATTTTGAATAGCAATATGGCTTTGGAGTATAAGGAAAAATTTGAGACGCTTAGTATAAACATTTGGCCAAAACATTTTAAAGCCCACCAACCATCGTCAAGGTGGTCTCAATTCTGGTAAGTCCCTGACCTAATGTGAACATACCTCTATTAGGCTGATATCTGAATTTCTGGTGTGAATATGCACCTGTCAGTAATGCCTGCATTTATGGGTAAAGTAGGGACCTGGTGTAATTAAAATCACCATCTGGGTGGGGGCGGGAGTGCTCGGTCAGTAAGCTAACATTCAAAAGACAAAAAACCTGACTGGCACTTCCAGACTAATGTGAACTAGGTGCAAACCAAAGGGAGCTACCCCCATGTAAAACATACAAAAAAAGGCTGCACTCAAGCATACTAAAGCATGACAACATAGAATACATGAAATTTTGAATAGCAATATGGCTTTGGAGTATAAGGAAAAATTTGAGACGCTTAGTATAAACAATTTGGCCAAACATTTTAAAGCCCACCAACCATCGTCAAGGTGGTCTCAATTCTGGTGAGTCCCTGACCTAATGTGAACATACCTCTATTAGGCTGATATCTGAATTTCTGGGTGAATATGCACCTCTGTCAGTAATGCCTGCATTTATGGGTAAGTAGGGACCTGGTTGTAATTAAAATCACCACCTGGTGGGGGGCGGAGTGCTGGTCAGTAAGCTAACATTAAAAAGACAAAAAACCTGACTGGCACTTCCAGACTAATGTGAACTAGGTGCAAACCAAAGGGAGCTACCCCCATGTAAAACATACAAAAAAAGGCTGCACTCAAGCAAACTAAAGCATGACAAATAGAATACATGAAACTTTGAATAGCAATATGGCTTTGGAGTATAAGGAAAAATTTGAGACGCTTAGTATAAACATTTGGCCAAACATTTTGCAGATCCGTAACAGTGACCTGTTTGCTTGTAGTCAGTGTATGTGCATAAAAGCTGAGTGAGTTTCTGGGATCCAGACAGACTCTTGCATCTTTCATCCAGCCATGATGTTTCTGGATTGTGAGTCATGGGGAAAGCAGAAGAATTGTCAATGGATCTACGGGAAAAGGTAGTTGAACTGTATAAAACAGGAAAGGAAAACAAAAAAGATATCCAAGGAATTGATAATGCCAGTCAGCAGCTTTCAAACTGTGATTAACAAATGGAAAATCAGGGGCTCTGTAAAATAAAACCATGGTCAGGTAGACCAACAAAAATTTTGCTCACAGCTGCCAGGAAGATTGTTTGGGATGTAAAGAAAAACCCACAAAATAACATCAACTGAAATACTGGACTCTCTGAAAACTAGCGTTATGGCTGTTTCAAGATGCTCAATAAGGGAAGCACTTGAAGAAAAATGGGCTGCATGGTTGAGTCGCCAGAAGAAAGCCATTACTGTGCAAATGCACAAAGTATTTCGCCTAGATACGTACAACAGCACAGAGGACAAGCATCAAAACTTCTAAAACAAGGTAATTTGGAGTGATGAGACCAAAATTGAACTTTTTTGCCACAACCATAAATGTTACATTTGGAGAGAGGTCAACAAGGCCTATGTGGAAAGGAAACACCATTCCTACTGTAAATATGGAGGTGGTTCGCGGATATTTTGGGGATATGTGAGCTACAAAGGCACAAGAAACTTGGTCAAAGTTGAAGGAAAGAGGAATGCAGCACGTTATCAGCAAATACTGGAGGCAAATTTGCAATCATTAGCCCGGAAGCTGCGCAGGGGATGTACTTGGACTTTCCAACATGACAACGATCCAAAACACAAGGCCAAGTCGACCTGTAATAGGCTACAGCAGAACAAAGTGAAGGTTCCGGAATGCTCATCCAGTCTCCTGACCTCAATATTATTGAGCCACTCTGGGAAGATCTCAAGCACGCAGTTCATGCTAGACAGCCCAGGAATTCACAGGAACTGGAGGCTTTTTGCCAAGAAGAGTGGGCAGCTTTACCATCTGAGAAAATAAAGAACCTCATCCACAACTACCACAAAAGACCTCAATACTTCAAGCTGGGGCAATACACAGTATTATGAAATGGGGTATGTGAACTTTTGATCAGGGTCATTTGGATGTTTTGGGTTGTCATTATGATTTAAAAAGAGGAAAAACACAGTAGTTTGATTATATAAATGGCTTCACCCAACCACTAACCATGAGTGGAGAAAAAGGTTTGGTGTTTTCATTCATATTCTCTGAAAAAAGGCAAAGAAAGCAAAAATTTTGCCGGGTATGTAAACTTTTGAACACAACTGTATCTATCTTTTATCTATCTATCGATCTATCTATCTATCTATCTATCTATCTATCTAGTTGACTCGCACCACAATTGTGGATACCAGGGCTATGGGGTACTCGGAGCCGAGCCCATTGATTTCTATGGGAGTTGTCACTGGCAGCGGGACTCGGTCCGTGGCCCTGGCAGACAAGCGATGGGGGATATTTACAGGGGATTATTAGGATAGGTAGTTCGTGACGCCACCTGTGGAATCTGGTCAATTGGACCAGCGCTGCTGTAGGATCTTCACAGGGGATGTTATGGGGCAGATGGGTGGTAAGTCTCCCACAGGTGAGACTGGTCCCTGGAAGTCTATGGTGATGATGCAGGGTGTAGATAAGAATTCAGTCACACACAATGTAGCTTCTTTTCATACCTTTACTGGTAGATGGTTCAAGCAGGTCCCGGGGAGCTGGTCGGGGTGGAGAATGCACATTGGGTAACCGCTGAGCAGGTTAGAGGCCTCCTTAACTTCAAATGTATCTGAGTCCAAACTTGCATGAAGCGAAGTTAACTCTGCAATCTACAGCTTTTCTCAATAGCTGCCAGCCCGGCCGACATTGTGGTGGAGCCTTCTATGTCTCTGACTAGCAGATGTTGAGAGAACTAAGTCCTTACTTTTGTCGTGCACTTGACTCAAAGTCCCCGTTCTCCCTGACTCCGGTTACGTATCGACGCTTAGGGCTGCTCTCTGCGACCTGTAGTCCAGATAGCCTCCGTTTTCTTGTTACTATGCTTGAAACACTAGCAACGCTTCGGACCCCGGTTGTCGGTGAATAAGTGCAGGTAGTCCAATACCTGAAGCACTTCTCTATCTTCTCCACTGCGCCCTTCGCCCTGCTTCCCGCTCTTTAAACTAAGCACTTGTAGCTTTCGATGGTAATGTCAGCTTTCTTCTAGAGCTCACTGAATAGCTCTCAGTATCCTCCAAGTCCAGACTGGACTGAGACTGAACTGCACTGTCCTCAGACAGGAAACAGACTGAGGGATGACTCACTCCTGAGCCACCCGGAGCTTGACTGACTGACTAACCAACACTTGCTACATGTCACTCCCTTTTATACCCCTGATGGGTGTGTCTGAAAGTGTGAGTGAAGTGAATGCATATCAAGCGTTGCGGTTACCTTCCTGTGCATTCTCCTGAATATGTGTGCCTGACATAGCTGGGCCACACATATCTATCTATCTATCTATCTATCTATCTATCTATCTATCTATCTATCTATCTATCTATCTATCTATCTATCATTATCGATCTTTCTATCTTTCTTTCTCATATCTATCTATCTGTCTGTCTGTCTATCTATTCTATATTCAATATGGTGGGATCCTTGGATCATGATGCTATTTATGAAGTTCTTGATTGAATCTTCTTGGATTCTTTGATAAACAGAATGCTAAAATGGTTTATTATTATTCTTGCTTTTCCAACACTCATTGACAACTGCTGTAAACTCCTCCTTTGTGCCTCGAGGAGCTTTGTTTCATCTTTTTTTTTCACCTAGTAATAAAGTGCTCTTTTATTTTTGATCTTCTGTGATTAAATAAGTTGTTAACATTTTAAGATAATTATAAATGCTGATATTAATAACTTTGTCCATGTGGCCATCGTAAATAGTAGCTTTTTTATATTGTAGGACAGCTTGGCTTTGGATTTTATTGTATGGCCTTGTGCTAGTGTTTTGAGAAAACTGATAAAAAAATAGCTCTCTCATTGTTCTTTTGTTATTCAACAGATGAAGGAACACTATGAAATCATCAGGTGGCAAAGGTTCAAGCTCAAAGTAGAACTGATGGAATCAGCCATAGAGAAATGAAACAGCAAGGCCTTAAGCTGCGGTATTCCCATTCCGCAGGTTCCAAGTCTGCTAGCTGCAATGTACATCATGGGGCAGTACAGCATGGCATATAAACAATATTGCTCACATTAAAGCGTTCACTCAAAGAGAACTTGTGGGACTTCAATGCCCTGAAATCTTCTATTCTTAATATAATGTCATACTGATTATTTTTACTATACCTGAAGTCTTAATGGCGGACAACAGTAAAGGAAAAGATATATTAATCTAAGATTGTGATGCTTTCTGCAATCATCTTTGATATTTGTAGCATTTGGCAGGTAATTGTCCACCCCTGCATTCATATGCTTCAGAAAAGAAGACAATTTTCATCAAATGCCAACAGAAAATCAACGTACACCCAATTGTAATAGGTTGCAAGAGCTATAGGATATGTACGATGGAGCCCCAAGGCAACACTAAAACTGTCGACGACATTAATTTAATACTTTATTTTGTAGAATAAAAAGGATTTCCAGTGTAAAGTTTACCTGGAAGGTTCCAAAGATGTCTAACCGGAATTATATACCGATGCTTCATTGCCCGATCTCAAGAGACATGGTGATCAACGTCTCTATGTCTTTTATGTGCAGAGAAAAATGTTCTGCATCCCGAGATAAAACAAGATTGTGACAGTTTTTGTGTCTTTTATGCATTCGCTCTCATTGTAGAAAGTAAAGGATCGCATTTTTCAATTATTTCAGTTTGTGCAGCAATTCTTAAGTCTGAGTTACAGAACAAGATGGATTGTGTGTAAAGTTATAGCGGCTTAAATTGGAGCCGGAAGGAAAGACCAAATGCTCAGTGGACCTGGATAAACAGTTCACAGAAGAGAACGCTGCATACACGCAAGCATTATAGTAATATATTATGTCTTCCAATCCTGTCCCTGTACTCTGATTTCAGGGACTATAGCTATAAGCAGCAAAATGTTTGTTTACGCTGATGTGAATGAAAACAAGCAGTGCATCCCCAAGATCTACTCGCCAAAGCTGAAGTGCAATACATAATATATAACAATACCTGAATATTTACAGTGTTTTCCTTAATAAACTAGTTATCCAATCTCACCGAATAAGTGATTTATATTCCTTGCTTGTCACATGAGTTCCAGAGGTCAAGAAAGGTTGAGCATCTTTGACATTTTCTATGCATAATGCTGCATTGGAACATTGGGCAGAGAACCGTGCCATTGCCAACTCATTCTAGGAGTCCCAGTGATCCACCCACAGCATATTCTTGTGTAGGTATAAAAAAAAATGTATGCAACATTCCCACAATGAATATTAGCTGCATTTCTAGTGTTGCAGATTTTCTGCAGCATTTCTGCACTAAATCTATCATGCTGTGATAGTCTTTGGGAAGGAAGGGCAGGTGTTGTGAATACTTTGGAGGCGACTTCTGAGCTGGGGCTCCCTCGGTGGTTGCTGAGGGTAATGAACTAATTACTGAATGGCCTTCAGCTGGCTCTGAATGGTATGATATAAGTGACCTTAGTTCCCATCAGCCTTGCCGGTAACCAATTGTTCTTCCTGGTTTTGCTTGGAGCACAAACTTGCTTTCCTGCTCTCATTCAGATAAGTGTTTTGTTGTTTTTTTTCCTCTGTTGGATTTTCACTGCTGTTTTGCTGCTTGCAGTGGACTACAGCTGGTCCCCTTTTGGGGTCTGGCGCTGCAATTGTGCTCATTATGTGTTTGCACTTTTGCTTTGTTCCTTTGTCATTTTTTATTTGCTGAGTTGTTGTGAGTTACACCAGAGGTCTGATTTAGGTGGTAGAGATCGTGTGATCTCAGGTTTTTTTGTTAATCAGAAGTGTTGATATTTTTGTCAAGGTTTTTTTTGGGTTGCAGTCAGAATTCTTTCCTATACTTTTCTATGTAGACAGATTGGGCCCCAGCATTTTGCTCATTTATTTTCTGTCTGTGTCCGTGTTTTCTTCTGGTCTAACCACCATTACATGTTTGGGGGCTTCCTATTTCTTTGGGGATTCTGCTCCGGGGCAGATAGCTTTCATCTTTCTG
This sequence comes from Oophaga sylvatica, assembly GCA_033576555.1. Lineage (NCBI taxonomy): Eukaryota > Metazoa > Chordata > Amphibia > Anura > Dendrobatidae > Oophaga > Oophaga sylvatica. Next base: position 168,463 of record JARQOD010000312.1, read on the forward strand.
CCTTTGGTGGGGTTATCTCTCGGCGTGACGAAAGGGGTCTTTGGATCACCGTAGGTTCGCTTTACGGTTTTTTAGTGTGGCGGTTAGTTTTGTGTATGCAATTTCCAAATTGTTTCCAGCCTCTCGGGTGAATTAATTTCTTTGGCTATTTTTTGCAAAATTTTTCCTTTGCTAAAGAAACATAAAAAGAAAGGCCTAAACTATCCTAAAAAAAGGGCCCCAAATACCTTTGGGAAAGGTAGTACTCTTGGGAAAGGTTTGACAGGCCCGGAGTCCAAAACCTTACCCGTTTTTTTCCGGGTTAAACCCCAAAAAAATTTGCTGGGAGCGGTTAACATGATTCTCTCTAAGCATGGGGCCAGTAAATTGTTTTTTTTTGGAACAATATATGAAAAAGCTTTTAGGTCAGGAGTAAAATTTATTTGGGTGTCTTTTATCTGTGGCCCTCTCTACAGCAGGCTGCTTCTCCTTATCACAGACCAAAAACTCTCCCTTTTGTTGAGCCTCTGGGGGTTTTTTTTTTTTTTGTTCTAACTTTTAAACAGCATTACCAAAAATTTGCAACTAAAAAATATAGACAGTTTTTGGGATTGTTTCAAAAAAAAATATTCCAACAAAACCCCCTAAAAAGCTATTTTTCCTGTTAGGGCCCTTGAGGTTCTGAAGGGCCACAAACTTTACTCTTGATATTTGGCCCTTGGGCATACCAAAACAGCTATTTCTTGTAAGGGCTCGCAATAAACAAAACTAAAATACACCGGGTTCCCGGGCTCTTTGGCGTGGCTTGCTTTCAAATCGGCAGAGATTCCGATGGGCTGTGTATCTGGACAAGTTTTGGTTGCTATGTAAAAGAAGCTTTCCC